>JAQGBJ010001953.1:0-19370 GCA_034698345.1 Sphaeridia pumilis
TGTTGGCGCTCCAAGTCTTCCACCACATAATTGTCTTTTTTGGTTCTTCTATCTTCATGTCCATTTCTTTCAGTCACCGACCCATCAACTGCTAAAATGGAAACGGTCCTCTAGTATAGACTCCGTTAACTGCAGATAAATTTTATTAACTCATAAAACTTACCGTCTTCGCTAACTTCCCCTTCTGGGGTGCTCCTCGGACTTCCAGCGTCTCCGTTCGCAGAACCTGCCTTCTCTGTGTTTGATCCGTCTGTGACTCGACCTCGGTTCTTCTTTTTAGTGCTCTCCTGGTATTCCGTGAAGACCCAAAATAACCCTGTTTCAGAATAAATTACAACATTATTCAAGGATATACCCATCTGACAACTCATGTGCACATCCATTCCCACTTGAAGCTCAAAACTTACCAGCCGCCACTGCTGTTGACAACGTAGCTCCAACAAGCAAAGTCCCAATCAGTTTCCTGTCTGACATTGTGATAACTGGATAGCTAACTTCTTCTTCGGATGTCAATCGTAAATAAACCTTAAATCACTCTACCAATCACGTTTGACACCGGCTTTGATCCTCAGGGGTTGCAATTACACATCCATTACTACAAAATATAATTTTCGCCGCACCCCTATTCCTCCGCCGCTAAACAATGACTCCAAACTATAACGTCATGAAACCTGAAGATAAAACACTTTTTGTCTTAAACTAAACAAAACGAAACACTTAATGGCCTTGTTTCAATTGAGCAAAAACCAGTCTAGTGCAAACTATACCTGCCCTTTTTAGCACCTCATTAGCTGCTGTGATGAAAACGTCACCACGTGCTAGAAAACTATTTACATTACAATGACTCTCTATCTTCAAACACAACCTTTTGTCCCTGACTTCAGCAATTAAAATCTCCAATTAAACTATAAATACAAAGCCCTCAACTTTTCTCAAAGCCGCATTCCAAAGTCACATGCTCTCGTAAGCGTATATACTCAATATTTATAAACAGAAAAACTGTCCCATCACAACTGCACCAAACGCTGTACTTTTAGCACACGCTCTTGTCCCCTCTTCGGTTTTGCTCTTCATGTTCGAGTGACGCGCGGTTAACTCAATGTCTTTCTGTGCAGAAACTCTATGATTATGAAGTTATAGGGTTTCATATTTATTGAATCTCATTGATCTTTCGACCTAAAAATCACATTGAAAACATGTACATGTGACGCTAACGATGACGATGAACTGTTAAATTACGGAAACTGAACGATATTACTAGTTCGTATCAATTCGTCTGTACACGAACTTCCTCTGACTCCGAGCACAGCTACAGCACAAGTACTTTTCGACGAAGTTTTGGCAACATTCGCAAAGGCAGTATACCTGGCAGCAAGTTAGGACAACAATCAGAACTCCCAGACAGGTGAAAAGAATGATTTCCCAGACTTTCAATCTAGGCGCATTCCTGATGACGAAAGAATCTCAAATACTTCAACTTCAAAGCAACTAGAAATAGAAAGCCGTCATCAAAACATACTTTGAATCGTTGAAACCGATCGTGTTCTTCGTTCTTTCCCAGGTGTCCTCGGGCACATTTTCAGAATCCGGCTCCATGTCGTTGTCGTCTCTTGGAGTGAGACGTTGGATGCTAGTATATTGTGAACTGAAGTCCAAGGTTAGAAGTAGAACAGCTATGATTAGATTAAGCTTCATGTTTGCAATAAGATTTTCTTTCACGATTAGTTCCAGCTCCAGCCCGATAGCTTACTGTCTGAAGTTGAAGAAAGATGAAAAATTCACAAAAGTACATCCACCCTCAATAATTTATTGATTTAGACATAAACAAATTCAAAGGTGAGTAGAGTTACAATAGCAACCATTTTCTTGACATTATAGTGTAGGATTACACCCCGCAATCGCAACCTCTGATAGTAGAATCAAACAATCAGACGCATTCATTTATAAGGCTCTTGTACCTACTGACCTGCTTACTCACGGTTTCAACGGATTCCTTCTAAAACTGCTTAGAACTTCTGAGTATAAACTATCGACAGAGACAAATGGAGATCTTGGTCCAAGCAACTTTAAACCAAATCTACAGAGCATCCCAGCAAAACCGACGGTTTCAAATATACAACCCTCTTCCCCAGAATGACGTTAAACTCAAGAGATTAGTGGACTACTAAATGAGATCGGAGAGTGGTCAAACGTCTGATTGTCTCCGCCTGCTCATTTGTCCACTATATCCCTTGTTACAAAGGTCAACAGCTAAAGGTGCATATCTGACACCAAGTATACGCTAACAAACTAGATACTTTTTACAGTTCACCAGGCACAACTACCAACTGTTTCTGCAATAGTGTTTGCATAACTCTAAACGTTTTACACCAATACCGGGCATTTCTTCCGAAATTTAACATTCAGCAGGTCCAAGGTACATAAAGCTTTGTAAGCTCACGAGCCCTTGAATCACCTCAGTTTCTTTCATCGGTAAGTCTAGGAGGTACTTAAATGCTATATGTATCCTATTCTATTCAACTCTACGTTTACATACAGGCTTCACTCTTCTGCTTGTAACATACCTTCCCCTAGATACAATTCGATTGGATTGGACCGTAAGACTAATATCTGATACGCTTCATCACATAAATTCAAATTTGTTCATAGCATCGGGACTAAACAGTAATACTTGAATGTTCGCAACAATTTGAAATGTGAAGTATTAGTAGCGATTTTGACACTCCCAATACAAGTTTAACAGACTGAGATTTAGAAGAAGGTTCAACAGACCTACCTTATATTGTCATTCAGAGCTTAACAATCGTTCTGAGGCACTAATACTTACAGGGAGTGAATTTACGATACCCTTCCTGTCAACCATAAATGCAATTTGCTGGCGTTGCCACTTCAGACGTTCATCAAGCTCCTACGCTAATAGGGTAGATGATAGATATAAGCGTTATAAGTACTTAGGTAAAACTATCGATAGCAAACTATTTCCCATGTGGTCTAACTGTGGAGCTCCTTTTCACAAATACTCAAGAAAGAAACTGTATGTCCTTTACGGATATTGTAGTATTTACAAACATCTAAGCCGTCTACTAGTGTTGCGTTTCCAATAATAAAACCCTTAACTATACAAAATAAAATCTATCGTGGTCTACTGCGTTTTCGAACAAGTACCGGCTTTAACAACCTAAATTACTTTGCCTGCATAACTTTTGAAAATCTGCCGATGTGCTCTTCATCTAGGCGTACAACAAAAAAGATAGATAATCCCACACATCTACCATATATTCGAGTTTAAGCGAAATACATGACCTTCTTGGTTTCATTATGAACCGTAATGGCCCGAGTCATAGCTGTTGGGGTCCTGTCGTCGCTGCAACCAGAGTGATGTGATCCTTCGCCACTGTCGTGCTCTTTCTCAACCAGGTGATAACGGGCTCTGAAAGCTACCAGGTGAGCGTAGTAAGCTGGTGCTGGAATAGACACTGAGCGTGTGCATCGAACGTAGGTGTGACAAAGCTGGTAAGTCAACTGCTGCAATTCATCTGAATCAAAATGGTTGTCGTCCCAAAGAACGTGATAGTGAGACGGACGACTTGTTCCCTGCAATGCGGAAAAACTATCAGTTAACAACAATTCAACAAAATTCTCTAGATGAAAGACAGCTGAATCGAACTAACCTGGATGCCTTGATGAGAACAGAGGTAGAAGTCAAATTCAGTTGGATGGGTAATTCCAACATCAACTGTAGTACCGGCGGGAATATTGCCAGACTTCCCGGATTGTTCCTTCTTTTCAGCGCAGAACAATCTAGTGTGGTGACGTTTTTGCACTACGATGAAAGTTATTCCTGGTCTGTAGTCTGCTTCTAGCTTGATACAGGCTTCCCGTAGGGCCACCAACTCATGGCTCAAAAGCTGAAGAATGAATAATAGTTTTCGTTCAAAATTTGCATCCTTCAATTTCGTAGAAAATTTAGCATTGTGCATTTGAATCATTTTACCTGCATGAACTGTCCCTCGGAAACACCATCTCTGTACATGATAATACGATTTGGCTTGTATCCGCCGGTGCTCTTGTAGAACATTATTAGAAGCTCGCGAACCATGCTTGACAACTCTTGGATGATTTCCATTCGGTGTTGCTGGATACGAACAGTGCCTGAGTATCGAGATGGATGACCATCCATACTACCAACTACAGCAGCAATTGAAGGCTTTTTCGTGTCGCCGGCAGGTGGATGAGTAACGTCAGCTCCGAGGAAGATCACTGGCTCATTGAAAACTTTCGGACGAACGGAAGGAACCAGGATAGAATTTATACCACCAAGTTTGACGTTGATCTTCAAACACAAGTTGGAGAGCGTTTGGGGTGACGTCTTGTTTACATTTTTCGCTTGAACGCATTGTGTGGCCATCCCCAAGACGGTATCACCGACTCGTTTAACTTCAGCTAAAATTGAAAATAAGATGAGTTCAAGTAACTTTCTGAACGGGGCGAAATAAGAGGATTGGAGAAGGAACTTACCATATACAGGAGTTTTTCCCGGGAGTACAACAACAACCAACTGAAGACCTTGGAAAGTTGATTTCAAGTACTTGAACATCGGCTCAACCTGATCTGGTCCACTGGCATATTTGCAGAAACAAGGCTGACCAATGATGGGCATCCCAGCGTCGTTACTGATTTTCTGCAAGTTCTGAGTGAACTGTCTCAAAGCGTCTTCACGGACTGTTCTTTGAGGCGCGAAGCAAGCAATAGCCCAAACTCGAATTTCAACTCCAGTGTAGAACTGCTTTCCACGCATATCCCAGACACCACAGTTCGGCAACGCTTGTTGTTTGGTCTAAAAACAAAACCAATTGAACGATACATTCTACGATTGAAGCTACGGAATTGAAGTAACTTGTACATACAGTAGCACTTACCCGACCACCGTACTGTAGTTTGGGTGGTAGCAGCACACGTCCACGGACTTCCATCATGGAGTTGCTGATATTCAAACCAAACTCTTGTACGTACGGGTCGTTGTTGAAATCCGCCTTGTTGACCAAGTTGTTGATTTCTCTTTCCCGGTCAGGAGCAGATCTGGCAGTTGCTTTAATCATTGTGGACGTTTGCATGTCAGTTAACTTCTTGATGCAGCGTTGCCCAGCCACGACATTACAGACCTGAAGCACATCAAGAATAAATTTTCGTCCTTTAAAAATCCAGCAACTAAAATCTCTTAAGTCAGTCTTACCTCGAGTGGCAAATAAGTGTGCTTGTGCTCTTGTCCGACTTGCAGACATGGTAGATTCGGGAACCTTAGCTTCATCTTGTACTTGTCCAAAAAGTACTTCGCAACTGTGCACTCAACGGTCTGGCCATTCTCTAGTTGCAACGGGAAGCTCTGCATTTGCGCTGGACGCCTTGTGACGTTGCAGACTCTGTATTTCCTCTTCATGTTTCCACAGTGCGTAATTTCGATCTTTAGGCCCTTAATTTCTTTAGTGAATTTGACACGATGAGAGTCCGCAAGAGGTTTGCGTTGCTCCATGATATCACGGATATCCAAAACTTCGCACATGAACTCGATAACTGGTTGAGCTTTGTAAAAAGCAGTGGCAGAAACTAAAATAGAAAAATTATCCATTAGTTGCTGTCATTATACTTACGCAAACACATTTTTCTGTTAATCGAACACTTACCATCAATATTGAGCATCATTTTCCATTGAGATGGACGCACGCTTTGATGGAAACCAAACCAAACTTCTCGACCTCCTCCCAATGGATGGTAATAGCCATCAGGCGAAGAGAAGAAACTTCTGCCCACCGGCGTGTATGTCATTGAAGGTAGATGCCTCATAACTACATCAAGCGCCTGCAAAAAGATATATTTTTCATATAGAAACGAGTTCATTTATACACAAGTTAAGGCTGTTCCTAATTTTTCTTCAGAAAGACTAATCAAAGAAACATGGAGGATTCTCAAAAGATGCATTGGTCATCATAACAGCGCTACAGCGTATAATTCAGAAACTTCTTCACTCCTTCTCACCTGAATTGCATCGTATGGAATAGTCCTGGAACGTCCCTCCAGAGCTTCTTCAAGTTGATACAACGAGACTCGAGCCACCCATCGGATTCCAACTCTAAAAACACGGTCCTTGCCTTCACCAGGAAGTGTCACCTACAATAATACCGAAGGATCAGTATGCTTCATTCGAGTTCCATCACCGATTTCAAAATCATTCATCATGAATCTACACTTACCTCTAAATCGATTCTGTCATTGCCAATCTGAAGTGGGTCCCTTGTATACAGATTGCTCCTTCCATCAAACACTGGCTTGAGAGTTCCAAAAATTTTGCTGTAGCAGTGAACCATAGTCTCAATGATCTCCCGGTTCACCTTGCGCGGGCACTTATCCGGGGCGATGGAGATTTCATAATGGTGAATGTAGCCTCTGGGCATGGTTATTTGAAAGTGATTGGCCTTCAGAATGATGGCTCGACCTTCATGACCTAGGTTCGGCCGACGTGGACAAGCAAACATGGGCATCTCAGGCGATGCTGTTGATGGCGGTGACACGGCCTGAACCGGTGGTGGCGGCATCCCCATTCCACCCATTGGCGTTGCTCCAGGCGGGCCGCCCATTGGAGGGCCCGGAGGCCCTGGCGGACCAGGAGGTCCTGGAGCTGTAACAATCAAAATTCTCATTAGCTACTTTTCTCGCCCCTTCCAACTATTTTGCAATTTTTAAAACACCTACAAGTCATTCCGTTTTTAAAATCTCCCATGTATCCATTCTCCTCGAATGAAATTCCCATTTTAACTCGATAACAACTATCAGGTACCACAAAAACTAAACAATCTTTCACCAACACTCATCTACATCACCAACAAAATGCCCACCACAACTTTTTCCCACTTCCTTTGTCAAAACTTGCTATGCGACTGCCTACAATTTAAAATGCCGAGGGTAGCAACAGTAGAGACCGACAGATGTTCTTCAACTGCTTCTCTTCTTCCCCTTATCTCTCTCTCCAACAAGCTTCCGGCCCTCCAATACTCTTCTCCACAACCTTTTTCCAGCACCAAGGGACTCACTAGCTTGCTTCTCTCCCTCCAAAAATAACCTGGACTTTCAACGGTCCCTTTTTCCAGGTGAAGTGGCCTGCTTTTCGTCCCATTCAGGTACCACAACAACCTTCATGGACTCTCTACACCACTAGCCATATTCTATTCCGTCGTACCTTTCATAATCTACAAACCTTAATGCACATGCGTCGGCTCTTATCTCCTAGCAGTAGAATTTAGCTCCTTCCAACAAATGCCTTCTCCCTATACTTACATACTCCTCCTCCTCTCTTCTAAAAGCAACTTTTAGAACAACTTCCACAAAACTTATATCGTACATAAGAATGCATCTGCCGCCACTGTATTCCTCTCTCCTGCCATTAAGGTTTGGTGATTCACTCCAGTTTCTCAATGCTATTTTCTCCATGAGATTTTCTCCGAATCGCCCCTCACTGGAAAAGCCCATGTCTCGCCAACAATTTCCTCATGGGGCAATAATGGACTGCTCCATCTACCAATTCTCATCCTCTCCACGTCTCAATGCTTCCAAATGGCAATTTTTATCATAAATCAATGAAATTGATAACTTCAAGAAGCTAACCAACTTGAAAACTACTGACACAATTTCACGTTATTCATCATTTTCTCACATGAATCTACTACCACCAACCATGCTGAAGAAATTTATGCAGACTTTGCACTACAATCCTACTTGTTTTTGTAAACAACACCAAGTATTCCAGTTTTAAACCTTCTTTGAAACATGACAAAAGTATTTTTGACTGATTACACTCTAGAAACTGCTTTGAACTCTGCTGAAAACCGGATCTTGAATGGCTGACTAAGCCACCCCTTTGTCACCATCCATAAAACCTTGTCAATTTTGGCATGGTTTTCACTCCCTTTTCTCGGCTTTTTCAACCCTAAACTAAAATATTTAAAGACAAAAATGGATTACTTACGTTGCACTGGATACATGGCAGTTGAGTCGCTGATTTTTTGAGACGGAAGGCTTGATTTTGAACTTAAAATGAACACAATTTGGGACTAACTAGACTAGAAGTTCCCGTTAAAAGAATGCTGCAGCAGGCCGTTCAATGCCACAGCCAATGCTTCCTTACGGCCAAGCAACAACAGACTCAACACACACACACACTCAACCAGTCGTCAACGGCTTACGCGTGTAATGATGCACCAAACGGAGGGTTGTCAGCAGAGTGAGCCACGTTATTACACAGCTTGTTACGTAACTATTGCAGCTTGTGTGGTCAGATTTGTGCGGGCCATGCTGCTGAAAAGAGTGTGAGAGCGAGAGAGCATGCGAGGACGAGAGAGGAGCATCCGCTTGGAGATGCCGTATGTACATTACATGTAAAAGCCTGTTTAACTCTTCGGCACGCTTGCCTCCGTTTACAAACATTGCAGAGCAGAGCGCCATGTAACCTGACGCATCAGACAGTACAGACTTGAAGGAAAGATGAAGGAGAGCTTGGAGGAAGGTTACGAGGAGGAGGCGACATACATGAGGTGTGGCTTCCGTGGTCAGTCAACCCTGTATGTAAGTTTGGTACAGGCGAATGTATAGCAATGGACTGGGATGGATAAAGTGCTGTATAATGCATACAGGAAGGCGGGTGGATATAGAGGAGGGAAGCCGAATGTAAACAAAGGATTGTGAATTGACTGTATGGAAATCGTTTTTGTTTACGTTTTCAAAAGTGCTTATGATCTGATGATTAGGCATTTGGATTGATTACTGTTTGATTAAATGGATAAAAAGCGGATTCTCGGTTGGAAATCGGATTAATATGAGGTAGTGGATGGATTAAGTGTGTAATAACTTTAATTTGGATCACGTTGACCGGATAAGAAAGTTTGGAAGAAAAAATAGGAACAAGATTATGGATAGTTTTTATATGTGTGGATTAGATTCAACTGTTGTAGGTCGAGATTTTTTGGAATCAGTATATATGATTCTTGATGGGGTGGAAGTAGGCATTTGAAAAGACACATGTGGAACATTTGTGATAAATTTTTAATGACTTGGTTGAAGAAGAATTTATGTACGAAATCAATCGTAAAATTTCAAAGGACGGAACTAGAAACAAGCCAAAGCTATATGAATTGCAGATTACCATGTCGTTTTTGCACGTTTTTCGTACCATCAGAAAGCTTCCGTTCAGTACAGGTTGTAAGACGGGCTGAAAAACATGAGGATCTGATCTGATCTCGATATCTGAAGTGTGCAACTTTGGAGACCCTCAGCATGTAAAAGTTTAGTTTTTTGCCGTCGCCAATAACTCCAGGACTTTTTGCACATAAAACCTTTGAGATCTCCATTCTGTATGATTGTCCTGCCACAACTAGGTTTGCTTTGATGCATTAGAAATCGAAGATCGACTACTAAATTCAAGATGATCTAGTTCTAGTTCAATCTGATGATCTGAACATCATTTCTTGGGTCAATCCAATAGTTGGTTGAGAGTCGTGTCAGTCGTTTCAAGTCACGCGAACTGTTGGTGGGTTTCTGAAAAATCTGTTCAAAATGCTTGGTGCGTTTGTTCTAACCGCTGTTTTGGCTTTGATCATAGTCTTTTTTGAGCTAGTGGCTCCACCAGAGCAGAAGGGCCAAAATGAACTTCCTGGTTTGGCACGAGTCATCGATATTGTCCGCTACTACATGCCGTTGATGGGCAAACCCAATTACGAAATCATGGCAATGGGAGCAGAATACTTCGGACCTGTTTACCAGTTCCGCCGTGGAAGCTGTGTCATTAGTAAGACGTCTTGACCAATCTTGGCTTTTACAAAAATATTTATCATCAAGAAATCTTAAATCTTCTAATTTTTTCAGTTCCCCTGCATGACATGAAGCTGGCAAAGCATGTCATGTCGTCCCCGCT
Source organism: Sphaeridia pumilis (assembly GCA_034698345.1). NCBI lineage: Eukaryota > Metazoa > Arthropoda > Collembola > Symphypleona > Sminthurididae > Sphaeridia > Sphaeridia pumilis. Next base: position 9,959 of record JAQGBJ010001953.1, read on the forward strand.
GTGGAAAAACCGCTTCCCTTCAAATCACATCATTTACGAACGGTCCAAAGGCGGCGAAATCGGCATCCTCTTTGGCAACGACCACCAATGGGACGCCGTCCGGGACTTTAGTGTCAAGACTCTATCGAAATTGGGTTTCGGCAAAGGTCTTGCCATGGAGACTTGTGTCATGCTCGAAGTTGAAGAAGCTATCGCCAAGCTCAAGGCAGTTAGCGAGTCTTTGAAGTCTGACGTCGGCAGCGAAGATAAGTATGGAGTCTTCCAACCCCACGGCTTCTTCCACATCCCAACGCTCAACATCCTCTGGCAATTGATGGCAGGCCAGCGGTTCTCCAGCGAAGACGAACAACTCAAGACTCTTCTTCAGTACTTTTACCGCTGGAACCGGAGCTTCAATTTGGGCGCTACTCCGATCCATCTGTTTCCGTGGCTGAGGCGGGTTCCGGGACTTACTGAGCATGATGCGTGGGTGGATGGACATTTCAAGTTTCGCAAGTTTTTCCAAGCAAGTTTTCAATAAGTTGTTTCACTGGTTCAATGCAGTAGCTGGGAAATTTGTAGTGAATTTTGTATTTAATCAATTTAGGACATCATGAAGAAACGCATTGCTGACGGCAAGTTCAAGTTGATGCAAGAGGATTTTATCGACACTTTTCTTTATGAAATGCTGCAATCGGATGCTGGCAAGCGTCAAATATTCACAGGTGATGTTCTGAAACCAGCTTTCGACATCTGAAGTCCCAAATAGCTAATAAAAGGTATTGATTTCAGAGGAACAATTTACGACGCTCTGCACAGATCTTTTCCTCGCCGGGGCTGACACCACAAGCAACCTCCTCGAGTTTGCCATTTTGTATATGGTCGACAATCCTGCGGTTCAAAGCAAAATCCAGCAAGAAATTGAAACTGTTATTGGGATGAATTCGCCGTCCTTGGTCTACAGGAATAGGTACGGATTTTTTATATTTTGTATAAATATCACTGTATCTGAACTAAAAGAATTGGAACAATTTCGCAGTATGCCGTACACCGAAGCCACAACTTTGGAGATTCTGCGAAAAGCTTGTGTGATTCCCGTGACTGGTAGATGCCCTAAAATGAACATGAATCTGAATGGCTATTCTATCCAAAAGGTATTCGAAATTAAGAACTTCAGGCTCTTCCCTATGCTTATATACTTTTGAAGCTCAAAAAATCAATGGATGAAGGTTCATTTCTCTATTCTGTCCCAGGGATCTCTGATAGCCATCAACATTCATGGAATGCACTATGACAAAAACGTCTTCGAAAAGCCTGATGAACTTCGACCTGAAAGGTTCTTGGATGAGCAAGGAAATATCTGCAACGCTGAAAAGATTATGCCTTTTGGCTATGGTGAGACCATCGATTTCTGACCTTGAGGAATTCGAAGAGAAATTAAAGGTACATATGTTCTTCGGATAGCCACAGCTCTAGAATATTCTTCTTTTCCAGGTAAAAGGAAATGCCTGGGTGAAGCTGCTTCTCGATCTTCATTCTTCCTATTCTTCGTCAGCCTACTACAAAATTTCAGCTTCGAAGTGTCTCCTCATCATGACAGACCTTCGAGCGACAACATTTGTGGTCTGTCTCGAGCTCCCAAGCCGTACTATGTAAAAATTGTACAAAGACGTCGTGGAATCTAAATGGAGTTTCAAAACTGAGAGTCAGTATAACTACAACTCTTGATGCAATAATGTTCAGGACATTTTTATTTTCTGCTTTTTGAAGTTGAAATAAACTGGATTTTTTCAAGTTAGAGCGACGCTTATTTACCGCCACCACCAGGGGCAACAGTTGTGGTCGTGGTCGTAGTAGTAGTGGAGGTGGTTGAAGTGGAGGAAGCAGTGCTGCGGCGGCGGCGGCACTTGGCTTCAGATCCGCAGTTGGCCAGAGGTACCAGGTTGTCGTCGCCGTCGCCAAGAGCGGATACCTCAGAGCCTGCTGGGGAAGCAGCTGAAATATGACCACATTATAGCTTTATACTTTGCTGTTGCAGAAATAGAGATATAGGCTGTAAAGTCAAATCAAACTTACAAGTTCCAGCGGCGAAGATGATCGCTACAGCGAAAACGAAAAACCAGAAGAAACGCATTTTGGCAGGGGATGTTATGGCCTAGCGAAATCGCTCGTTGCTTTGAAAATAGGAGTGGAAGAGAAGTTGGTTGAAAACTACTTCAGTGGCTGAATATGATTTCCCACTTGAAATATTGGAGCTTTTATACCCACCCAGCCATTAAAAATGCTGCGAAGTTTCCCATAGTTTAATTTGAGTTGCTTCAGCTTCATTCTGATCTGTCATTCATTACGCTACGCATGAATCATGCGCCAAACGAAGAAACGTTATTTGATTCACGGGTTGCATGCAAGATCCTGTCGACAAATTCGACAAGCCTTCGGCCGTTATCTATCGTTCCTAAGCACCATGGTAACTTCAAGCGCCTGAACTTGAAGCAGTTCAAAAGAACAGATATAAGCCATGTAACCGGAGTTTATTTTTGTTAGACTACACATTAAGATAGACCTTTAACGACATTTCGAAGGATTTTATAATAGTCAAGTCAACAAGTCATGGTCATGGAAATAACGGTATCCGTTGAAATGAAAGCACAGTTGGACGAGTTTTGTTGTTTACATTTCGCTGTGGACCACCAGTAAGCCGGGTGGCTGATGATCTACGAGTCCGTGAGTCAGTGAATGTCAATATCCCAATTAATTGATTCAAAAGTCCTGAATTGACATGATCAATCTTGTACATAGGTCTTAATACTTTAAAAATGGATCGCAAAATTACCTTCGAGGATCCTAATATCCCATCAACTTCTGTAGTGGCTTCACGTTCCAAAATACGTGTACTTCCTAAACGACACTTTTCGCCATCAAACCGTAGCAAGCGAACAGTTCGAATCCAGAGACCAAAAACAGCATTGGATTCTCCAGATCTCAAAAGCTTTTTACTTATGACTCCGGATAAACAGGCTTCGACGCAATCACCCTTTTTGTGCAACTCAAGATGCGATTCTCCAGGACCCGGTGTTCGTTCATCCGATAGACTTCAACTGCAACGACATTCTCAGGATAGCGTGATCAAGTCCAGTCACCCTACTTTAGAAACTAACTCTTCTCAAAACATCAACTTGGAGTTTAAGAATTCTGGCTTCCTGTTCGATGAAGAAGAAACTGAAGAACTAACCCATGAAGCTGATGGTAACTGCAGCTTAAGCCGTTCGTCCGTGTCAGACGTGCAAGGTTCCTGAAAATTGAATCTATTCTAGTTGATGAATCGCCTTTGAGAAATTTAATCAAGTCTGTTTTTGCACTTCCTGTCCGTCAGACTCTCCAGAACGCCCCCTGCCTTGAGTATGTGTCGTCGAGTATATTCCAAGTTGGACAGACTGTTTGCAGTTTTGGCAGTCAAGTAGCAAACATATTATTTGGGTAAATTATGCTTCACTGTGGGTTGATTGTCAATTTAATATATTTGTGGATGTATGGGAATCATGAATCATGCTGTTATTGTTTCCTAATAGCCAGCAAGACTACTCAAACTGCAACGACAACCTGACCTATAATGGATACCACTTTCGTACTTTTGGCTCTTTGTAAGTACATATTCAATGCGAATAATACGATTTTGTCAAAAAGAAGAACGGATGAATCGATTACATCAAGCCTTTGATTCCATTCCAGAATCTTAGCATCACTGTCATGTCCCAGCAGCATGAACAGCAACAAAATTCAGCTAACCGTCTCTGTACCCCACTGCGGCATTTCAGTTTTGAGTGGAAGAACCCGAGATGAAAATGTCCAGATTTACGTCAGTGAAATGAAATGGATATTGGCTGTTGGCCACCTTGGTGAAATGACAACTGGATTTTTGGAGGTCAGAGTTCCGACGGATGTCCAGTTTAACGATATCCTAGTAGACGGTCCCAGAGACGGTTTAATTAGCATTAACATACCTTCGTAGCTCAAAATTCTCTTTTAATACAGTCTGTAATGACTCCATGAACATCTTTTGCTTCTTCTGTCTGCCATGTTTTGTTTGTTTATTTGACTGACCTACGAGACTATTTTTGTATCGTCGCTTATCTTGTTTGAGGAACCTATTTAGCTTACGTTCAGTTGGAAGGAAACTATGGAGCAAACACAAGGGTAAGAAGCTTCAACCACAGCAATTCAAAACCTTGAAAGGATCTATTAATTTATCTTGTTTTCCCTCCTTGTTATTTCTTTTTCTTTCAGTGCGTCGTATTTTTCAAACTTGACGTTCATATTGCTCTACTAGCTGTCTATAGAAGACTAGACGTGTATCTACCATCGTCAACGCTAGCCGGCAATGTCTCCTCTAGCCCCGGCTGAGAAGAGCTGAAGCTGAACCCACACACACAACAACAAGAGTTTCCGACTGATATCAACGTTGCTGCTCTGGAGATACTACCTCGGCTCCGCAGCTCTTAAGCAACCAGTTCCGTCAACAACTCCAGGACGAAAGTAGCTCGGACAGCATTCGTCGACTTTCGTTTCGGTCACGATCTTGCTGTGCACAAGTTTTGAACCTGCGGAATTTTGCCTTTTAGCGCGTATCTATATATCGCAAACCCAGTTTGCTAGCTATTAAAATCCTTTATAGTTTTGAACAGTGAACCTGTCCACGGTTTTGGTACAGGGTTTGTCCAAGTGTGTCCGCCAAGGGAATCGGCTTGCTGCAACCATGGCTAGTGCTTCCGGAACCTTGATTGTCGTCTCAAACCGACTGCCCTTCGTCCTCAAGTACAATGACAAGAACGACAGTCTTGACAGGAAGTCCAGGTAAGACCTTCCATTCTGTATCTTTGTATCCTTGAACGACAGTTTATGCCAGGCATGCAATTTGCTATTTTCACTCTTGTCATATCTTGATATTGTAGACCCAATGTGTTGTTTATTATTGATTGCGCCGATGGTTTGTTGACAGATTGCTCTTCTAAACGAATCTTGAACTGCCGACCAAGATAGACTTTAATCATGTTGCTAATGTCAAGCTCACGCGGCTTCTGCCTTTGTTTGGAAAGTTCCAGAATGTTAGGCTCCCATTGAGCTGGTAATGGTTTAATTAAAGTTGTCGTTCATGCCAACAGGTAGTTCCGTTTTGGCCATAGCTTTTACATAGCCGGAAGGCACGACAGGGCCAAGGTTTAATATCCATTCCATGTAAATAAATAGCGTTCCGACATGAGGATGAGGCTGTGTGATATTTGCTAGCAGCTTTTTCTATTAGTTATTTGTAAGCTTTGGTTAAAGCCATTAGACTTTTTGCTATATTGGCAGGAGCTTATGAAAATTGCGATATGGAATCGGCGATCAATTACGGTTGTTGTTGTCGTCGTCGTCGTTGGTCCAGCGTCCTTATCTAAATACCGAGTAATTTACGATGCTGAGATGGCAGGCAGGTCTCTGATAGATGTTGTATTTGTCGTCACTAAAGTTGACGCTCAACTTAATGCTGGATGGAGTGGGAGTGAGGTAAACAAGGTTTGGATGAGGCAGCGTTTTGCTGTAGTTTCAGGCATGTCGACTTGTAGCTTGTAGTAGGGTTCTGAAGTTGTGTCAAGGGAATAATTGTTCCACGCTCACGACTCTTGAAGCCGGTCTTGTCCAGCTCGGATGACTTGTGATGGAAGCTCAAGTATTCTGTAAACAAGGAAAGAAAATACAAGTACATATAATCATGTTTGCATATTCATCAGCGCCTTGGACGCTTCCATGAGAAGGCACGAGCTGAAACCATGGCGTATTCTCTAGTTATATTTTTGGGTAGAAGAGACATGCAGATAGCAGGTGGTTGTTTGTAGAAAAGTATTGACGGTTGCCAACATTTTTACTCAATTCCTATATAACTTGTAGGATTCGCGAGCGGATTTTTAAATGTCACATACATGTAAGCTCCAAGATCATGGCCATGGGCCATGGTAAAATTTTTCTTTGAAATTCACATGGCTGTTTGAGGCTCAAGTTGCATGAATCCATGTCTTGTTGATCAGGCTTTTTGAAGCAGTTTGATGATCCTGCTGAGAGTGAGATTGCATCTGTTGCGTAAGGTGACTGAATAAGATGCGATTAAAAGTTGATTGATGCAGGAGTGTTGTAGGTGCATTCTTGCTGAGACAAGATCTTGGACTTTGGACCTCGTTCTTTTCAAATAAGGGACTTGAGATTGTGTAAAGAAGGAAAGCGGTGGAAGTTGTTGAAATGTCCTTGAAACTGAACGGTCCGACAGGAAAGCATTCTTTTGATTCCTGACCCGTGCCAAGCCATATGTGATGCTCCGAGCTTTAAAAAGGTTGTCCAGCAGGTTCCTGGAAAATTTACGTTTTACTGCTGGAGTGAATTTGGAGCAAACATGATACATTGTCGTATCGATTGTTTACGAATGGCGGCTTGAAAAGACTCATGGAAGGATGACATGATCTTTGACGAAAAAGTAGAGCCGTTTTTCAATGGGGTTAGGCCGTTCCAGTGATGTGAGATAGGAAACATGAGATTGTTTACAGATTCATGATGATTGTAAAGTATAACATACAAATGTAAACAGCATGGATAAAATTTTCCATAGTTTTCTTCTAGCGGTCTGTAGCTGGAGAGTGTATAAAATTAAAAACAATTCCTTTGGCAGAACTTGTTGGCAGACACGTTGCACGTTATCATAGGAATGGAAACTTCCAGTCGTCGTGAAATTTTGCACCACTGGAAGAAGGACAATTATGTCTTTGACGAGGTGTCATTAATAGAATCTTCTAGTTCAGCAAAAACAGCAATTGTAGCTCTGTTCTAGAACTGTTAATATGATGATGGCAGACGCTAGTGAGTGAATCAGCCCTCTTGGTATATATTTATAGCTTTTGTCGAAAGTGCTAGAAAGCGTCATGTCGGTAGTCGGAATGCTAGTGCCGTTTGGGATTTTGCAGGACAAAACAAGGAGAAAGGTATAGGATTTGATTATAGGAACGCAGCAAGATTGGAAATTGTTTATGCCTATGGAAATGTACTTGTGGCTATGACATACAAGTAACGCTGATTGTTTTTGTTTGAAAGTCTAATTTTAAATTGATTTGATATTTATAGCGCTGGAGGACTTGTCACAGCGGTGGCCCCCGTGGTCGTCGACTGTGGAGGAATCTGGGTAGGATGGCCTGGAATTTTCATGGAGGATTTAGCTTCCACCGGAGTCAAGGACTTGACGATTCCCGATTCGGACCCGTCAGACATTACGCCTACTGCTGGATTAAAGTCTGATCAGGTACGAAATCAAATGTTCGATTACATGAACAAGTCTTGAAGCTTTGTATGATGATGCTAAATGTGGTTAACAGGTGGTCGCTGTCAACCCCGAGAAGGAAATGTTCAACCGGTACTACAATGGATGCTGTAACGGTACCTTCTGGCCCTTGTTCCACTCCATGTCGGACCGGGCCATCTTCAGTGCTGATAGCTGGGAGGTAAGCGCATAATGACTGGCGATTTGAACTTGTGAAAGACTACCAAAAAGTTAATGTGATTGATTTTGTTTAGGCATACGTCCGTGTAAACGTGCTGTTTGCTGACAAGACTTTGGATGCTTTGAGGAAAGTAAATGAGCAGATGTCACCAGAAGATCCGGTGCCGTTGGTCTGGATCCATGACTACCACTTGATGACAGCCGCTAACGTGATTCGTCAAAAGGCTGATGAAGAAGGACTCAAGTGCAAGTTGGGATTCTTCCTTCACATTCCCTTCCCACCATGGGACATTTTCCGTCTTTTCCCACGCGATGACGAAATTCTGCAGGGCATGTTGGGCTGCGACATGGTTGGCTTCCATATCGAAGACTACTGTCTTAATTTCATCGATTGCTGTCAGCGGAGATTGGGATGTCGTGTGGATCGCAAGGCTATGCTGGTGGAGCATGGTGGAAGAACTGTCCGTGTTCGCCCACTGCCAATTGGAATTCCCTACGAACGGTTCGTGACCATGGCCAAGGAGGCCCCTCAGCAATTGCTCAAGTCTGCTGGCCAGCAGCTTATTCTTGGAGTTGATCGGTTGGACTACACCAAAGGATTGACTCATAGGCTTCGTGGCTTCGAGAGGTTGCTTGTGAAACATCCAGAGTATAAAGAGAAGGTATGTATTGGGATGTTAACAATCATTGAAATATTGCGTGCGGTAACGTTGTTTACAGTTTTTGGCATTGTTGCTGTTGTAGGTCACCTTCTTGCAAATTGCTGTACCGTCCAGAACTGACGTGAAGGAGTATCAGGATCTAAAGGAAGAATTGGACCAGTTGGTCGGCGCGATCAATGGTCGGTTCACTACTCCGAATTGGTCACCCATCCGCTATATTTATGGATGTGTCAGTCAAGATGAATTGGCTGGATTCTACAGGTAAGACACGGGGAAAATGTATTCATTGCATGCTTCTCAAGTTACCTACTCAAGGTTAATTGATTTTCTTGACACAGAGACGCTTCAATCGCCCTTGTTACTCCCTTGAGAGACGGTATGAATTTGGTGGCCAAGGAGTTTGTCGCTTGCCAAATCAATGAGCCTGGAGTTCTTATCATGTCTCCGTTTGCCGGTGCTGGTGAAATGATGCATGAAGCCTTGACTGTCAATCCCTACGAATTGGATGATGTCGCTGATGCGCTGCACAGAGGACTTACCATGCCCAAGGACGAAAGAGAGGTCAGGATGTCTCACTTGAGGAATCGGGAACGAACTAATGATGTCCAGCAATGGATGAAGTTGTTTTTGAAGGTATGCAATGTTCTTTTACGGTATCACAATAATTTAATCTTGTATTGATCTTGATTTGATCCTTCGCAGGCTATGGGATCACTGATTGCTGAAGATGGTGAGGAGACGCTCCCCACTACGATGACACCTGTAACGCTGGAAGATTTCGATGAATACTTGTCAAAATACGTCGGAAACACCTGCAAGCTTGCCTTGCTCTTGGATTACGACGGTACTTTGGCACCCATCGCTCCCCATCCTGACCTAGCAGTGATCCCGTCAGAGACGAAAAGAGTAAGAGAAACGAAAGAAGTAATTTATAGCAATTTTGAACTCAGTAATATGTTGATTGGCCAAGTAGACTTGTGGCTTGGTACTGGTATGGCAATTACTTTTCTTTTGTACTACAATAACGTTTCTGTAACATGCTGATTTGATTGTATAGATTACTAGAGAGCGGCGTTTAGGGGTGTGGTGTAGCTTGAATGGCTTTTAGTTGGTAATCTGACTAATATTACGGTATTCTACAGATTCTTGAACGTCTGTGCAACATGCCCGATGTCTACGTGGCCATCGTTTCTGGTAGAAACGTTGAAAATGTGAAGAACATGGTTGGAATCGAAAACGTTACTTATGCTGGAAA
>JAQGBJ010001954.1:0-19369 GCA_034698345.1 Sphaeridia pumilis
ATACCTGAGGATACTGCAGAAGATCTATGCCAAGGCAAAAATGACGATCAAGTTGCCAATAGGGGAAACGAGGCCGATCGACATCACAATTGGATTACTGCAGGGGGACTCCCTCAGTCCACTTCTGTTTTCACTGTATATACATGACATAGAAGATTGCCTGATGAACTCAAGTACCATTGGAGCTAGAATCAACCACGGAATGGCTATTCATTGCCTACTTTTTGCCGATGACATGGTGGTACTTTCCCCAAAAGTGTCTCAGCTACGGAAGAAGATCGACCTTTTGACGGAATACTTCGATAAGAACCAATTGATTGTGAACCTTGGAAAGACTGAAATCATATGCTTTAGGAAAGGAGGAAGAGTAGAAAAAGGAGCCAAGTTTGAGTACAAGGGAACGCCTATTAAAATGGCAAAGGAGTACGTCTATTTGGGAGTAACATTCACAACTTCGGGGTCCTTCAGAAACCATTGCGGGAAAGTGAAGAAGAAAGCAGCGAGAGCCTCTGATGTCACAAGATCCCTGATTGGAAGAACAAAAATAACGAAGTTTGGCGACATGATTACGCTTTTCGAAGCCTGTGTGAAGCCCACATTGCTGTACTGCAGCCCGGTCTGGGCGCCCAATTTCATCAAAATACTCGAACCAGTTCAGAATAACTATTACAGAAGAATATTGCTCCTGCCCAACAAATCGTCACCCGCAATTATTAGAACAGAAACTGGACGACCACCACTGCTGGTATCAATAATAGTTCAAACGCTCAATTTCTTGATCAGAATCCGGCAAATGGAACAAGGAAGATACCCTAGAATGGCATTAGAAGCGATATGGGAGACGGGAGAGGGATGGAAGAACCAGCTGAAGAAAATGTTAAGGCCCTTGGACCTGGAAAACATCTTGGACTTGGGAGTCACAGAGCTGGAGAGAAAGTACGAAGAGATCCTGGTGAAAATTTACCGTAGTACGTTCATGGCTGACGTGGAGAAATGCACCAGCATTGGACAGAGGTTTTACGGGACCTGGCAAATGAATTTAGGCGAACCAGCCTTCTATCTAGTAGATGACGAAATACCAATGTGGGCTAAAAGACTCTATGCCCAAGCAAGATATGGCGAGGTTTTTTTGCCAAGAAAAGGGGAACTGTTACGCTATAAGCCGGAAGAAGGAGGTGGAAATTGTTCGCTGTGCAGTTTGAATGTCGGAGATACTCTACATCACGTCATACTCGAGTGCCCAGTACTTGGAGGAAAAGTAGAACACCTGGGTGACAACGTTGTCGAAGACTGGAAGATGGCCTTAAGTAGACCGTTGAACCATGAAGGACTGTATAGTAATGTATACAAATGTTTAAAACTAAGGAATCTTATACTTGAAGAATTTAGTTGAAACAGTAGAAGGTTTCCAGATTATAGTTTGTATGTCAGAGCCACATATTTAGTCATTTTTTATGGAGAAAGTTTTTGTGTGGAATAAACGACTATTGCCCATGGGCCAACTGCCCTAAGGGTGTATGGTTATTATTATAGTACCCTCGCCCCATGCTTGCGGATCCTACCTTATCAAGGTAAATATCGACAATTGAGCCATTATACGTTTGGAAGTGACACGACATACCACTCCCTGTCCCAAACTAGTTTCGATACGATAGGTATCTACGTAAAGACTGAAACTGGCGATACAGTTGATTTTAACTTTTCTCCTCTTTCTTTGACCCTCCATTTTCGCCGGAAAATGTACCGGTAAAAATGTATAACCGCCAAATGAGAGTTTTCAACCCGTATTACGCGGGTGTTCCAGTTCAGTTGGGCGGTGCGCTCGCACTTAATGAGCAAGTACATTATAGTGGTATTCGGCGCCAGAGAGGTTCGGGAGTCTTGTCTTCGTTGCTGGCAGCATTTGCACGCAAATTGTTGCCTTTTTCGAAGAAATACGTTCAACCACACGCGAAAACAGCTGCGAAACAAGTATTGTCTGATGTGATCAAAGGGGAAAACGTTAAACAGTCCTTGCAGAAACACGGCTCTTCCGCTGTTAAGACAATTGCTAACGAATATTTGGGAGAACAAGGTGGGAGTGGGAGGAAGCGCAAGCGGCGTCGTAGGATCAATTCGAAATTATCCAAAGTTAGAAAGACGACCATCACGTATAAAAATTCAAAAGCTCCAAAGAAAATCACCGGGAAGTCAAAATCGAAAATATTTCAGAAGAAGAAGACCAAAGGCGATCAGCGTAAAAAGCGCATTGTTAGCGCAAAGTTCAAAAATTTAGGTTTTAAGCAAAGTGTGGTCGACTGAATCATGGGGCCAAAACGAAAGAGAAAGACGGTCCTTGCCGAGACCGAACAATCTGATTTGCCTTTCACCTTTGTAAATAGCAGTTTGAACTTACATGGGTCTCAAGCTTTTGATGTCAGCATTACGAATGCTCAGTATTCTGAATATCACCCAATAAATTCGTATGCTGACAAAACTGTGCCAATTCAGTTCCATGTCAAGGGGTCAGAAACTCATTTTATGGCCCTTGATAAAATACAACTCTATATTGTTCTTGCTGTGGAGGATGACAAGAACAACCCAGTTGTGACGCCCTTCAAATACATGCGAGCGGTGCTGATAAAACAATCGCCGTTCAGCTTTCACCGGTGAATAACATGGCTGAGAGTTTATTCGAGAAGGTAAACTAAAAACGTTGGAAACAATGAGTTGTGCGGAATGTTCACCATTTCAATTTTCTAGGTTGACCTGACAATCAATGAAACACTGGTTACCACTTCGAACTACAACCATGCATACAAGGCGTATATTGACACAATACTGGGATATTCGAAAGACCATCACAAGTGTCTTGGCCCATCATACGGGTTTTATAAAGAGGAATCACAAGAGTTCGACGTAGCAGTGAATGATGGTCACCAAAAACGTCAAGGACTTGCTTTGACAAAACAGATCGTTTTCCTGTTCAGACCCAATATCGATTTCTTCCGCCAACCAAGGTGGTTGTTACCAACGACTGACTTGCGCCTGAATTTCAACCGAAGTTCAAGAGAGTTTTTCCTGCAACAGGATGCTGCATCGTATGCAGTTGTCAAATACAAGGCCGTCATAAAAGAATCAAAACTGATTGTTCCAAAATTCCAAGTAATGGATTCCGTTTTACTATCCTTTCTAACGAATTGGAATCAAACTCCCGCTCTCTATCCAATGCTCAAGACAGACATCAAAACATTCACTATTCCGAAAGACACCGACCAGGTCATCAACGAGAATATACTGTCCGGTCTTTTGCCATATCGCGTGATCATTTGCTTGAAAACCTCAAAAGCCTACACTGGAGATAGAAGCTTGAACCCCTTTGGTTTTTCACACCAAAACGTATGTAGTGTGAATCTGTTGGTTAATGGATCGCAAATCACGCCGGGACCTTTCGAGATGAATTATGCTCAAGGTTTATATATGCATGCATATACCAACTTATTTTCAAGCTTGAATCTGGAAGAATCTGAGTCGTTGGATCTGACTCACGAAGATTTCAAGCGCCAACATGCTTTTTACAGCTTTTATTTGACTAACAGTTCACAATCAAATACCCCTCCGAGTTATGGTGTTTGTAGAATTGAGGTGAAGTTTAGTCCCAGCGAAGCTCTGACATGTCTTGTGTATGGTATCTATCCGAGCTGTTTGGAAATTCATAACGATCGTAGTGTTAAGTTCAAAGATTATTCACTCGTGTAAAATGGACACGAATCAGTTGTTGTGTAAATTGTCGTGTCTGTTTGATGCATCAAGAGTCAAGTATAATGTTATACCTTGTGACTATCTTGAAAGAATTTTGATTGACAATAACGTGGACCAGTTTTATATTGTGAACACAAAACCGAGTAGCCATAGAGGCCTGCACTGGGTATCCATTTTTATTCCACGCCGCCGCTCTCTGGCTTTCGGGTTCTGCAGTTACGGCACAGATTTGCGAGAGTATGGACCCGACTTTGAAACATTCTTTTCTCGTCTGGGGAGGCGAATCAAGATGGGGCCTACAAGACTTCAGAGTTATTGGGGCAGTGTGTGTGGCCAGTATGCAGCTTATTATTTGAAGTGTGCAGAGTCCGGATTGAACTTTCAAAGGTTTTATGCACAGTTTAAGTTCGGTAATTATAGGTTCAATGACGAACATGTTCTTAATTTAGTGAGCTGTATGCCTATTTTCACAAAATTGAGAAAAATTCATTGTAATCAGTCATGTTGTTCAAAGAATAAATCTTGATTCACTTTATTTTGTTCCATTTTAACCCGTGACCAATTTTTGGAATGCCTGATTTTTCCTGGCGAGCGGATGCCTTAGCTGGCACAAATTGATCAATCATTTCTTTTATAAAGCGAACCGACAAAGGTCCATTCACATAATCACTACTTGACAAAGCTCTCATAACAGCAGATAAACCTATGGGCTTGTCTTTGGCTTTTTCATGTGTTACGTAATGTAGCACACTCTCCAACGTTCCTCGTGGTATTTGCCTTCCCCCAACGTTCAGCCCGCCGGATTTGGAATGGATTCCATATTTGCTCAGAAACGATGTTGCTGCGACTGGCGCTCCAAAACTCTTTGTTGGTGGAGGACTGCCCACGGTAGAAGCCCAATCATCATCTTCACTTTCGACTGACCGGTTCAAATCAGATTCAACATCGGATACCTGTTTTTGGCCTAGTTTAGCGACTAGTAGCTGAAGCGTTTGGTTTAGATCCGTTGTTCCCGACTGACTTACAAGTTATGCAAGTTGGTCTTTCATCTGATTTTGAGTCATCCCACTCGCCTTGGCGGCTTCATGCAGTTTGATTGTTATATCTCTTATTTGCCTGTTTGTTTTATCCTGGGCTGCTCCGACTTCATGCATCTTGGATATTATTCGTGGATGAGTTGAGCGTACCTTAGTGTCATTATTTGAGAGGCTGGAACCAGCTGCTAAATCTTGTACTAAAAGGGGTTTCTTGTCTCCTTCTGCTTGGTCCTTGTTGATACCCCTTAGTAGTGTCTGAAACCTTTTGATGCGGACGTCATCAGGGATATCCGACCGATTGTTGATGACGTCATTCTTTGTTTGCTTGAGTTTGGTATTGGAATCCGATGTCTCCTTGTTTTTCAATGCACTCAAAAGGGCGTAATCACTCTCACTTACAAGCTTAAGTCGTTTAGACATTATTTTTGATCAATTGGATCAGAGACGGAAGCACAGTTGCAAGTACGATGGGTATAACACCACCACCTGTTTGATTCAGAATTTGTTTGGCCTTCTGATGTCTCAAACGTTTTTTGCTGTAACACAACTTGAGCAGTTGTTGCTTATACGTCTTCAGTTTTTTTAGGTTCTTTGCCGACGGTGGACAGTTGTTACACACCAAATTTAGCAGTTTCTCTCAAGGCGTTGATTTCGGAGTCTGAAGCAGAATTTATCAAAAAATTTCGGACGGCCGGTTTACAGCTCTTCAGATATTTGAGGTAGGCCAAGTGCTTCTTCATGTGTGTGGCCATACCGGAAAGATAGGCTTCTGAAACGTTCCACGCTGGTACAACGCTATTCAACTAATGACTGGACGTAAACACATTTTTCAAAGTTTAAATGGAGAATCAATCAGAACTATACACTCAAGCAGATGTGCCAGATTCATTTGCTGGTATCAGCACCTTTTTACGTTCAAATGGATTGAAACGAAGTGATGGGACTATCAATAAACTACGAGCCTACTCTTTACATAAGGCGCCAAGAAAAACGTTTCCAAGGCGTCATGTGTGGGTCCCATCACATAAGGTTCAGCTGGTTTCAGATTTGATTGATATACAAAAGTATGCTGGGGCAAACCAAAAGAAGCGTTATCTTCTCTTATGTATTGACGCTTTCTCCAGGAAAGTTGTTGTCATCCCTATGCCAAACAAGCGGGCGGAAACAGTAGCGACGGCTTTTGAACGGGCTCTGGAGCGTTATGGGTTTGTGCCAAAATTCTTACAAACTGGTAAGGAACTAATAGCGGTTTGAAGGAATTTCTTTAAATTCTCTTTTACACCTACAGATTTCGGGACGGAATATTATGGCAAGCCTTTTCAGACGCTAATGGGGAAACTGGGTATAAAACACTTCTCGACATGGTCAACGGTTAAAGCTTCATTAGCTGAAAGAGCCATAAAAAATTATATGAGTCGTGTGGCCCGATTCATGACTTTTTCGGGATCTAGAAAATTCGTTCACAAACTAGATGAAATTGCCGATAGTATCAACTCCTCGTATAATAGAAGCATAGGAATGAGTCCAAATGAAGTAACGGACGAGAATGTGGCGAAGGTCTACTTGACCCTCTATGGCAAGAAAAGCCACAAACTTCATCAGATAAGCCGAAGCTTCGAGTTGGTGATAGCGTGCTTCTTATACGGGCTAAAAATGCTTTTGCCAAAGGATATTCTCAATTCTGGGATACAGAGCCATACATCATTTGAAGAATTAGGAATACTAATCCGACTGTATACTATTTGCGAACAAGTGATAATGTAAATCTAGTTGGCAGCTGCTTCGACCACGAGCTGCTGAGAATCGACCCACCACTTGCATAATATCTGCGATTTTATTCGTTGCGAAAACTCGTTCGTTAAATTACGGTGACCGTGTTGAAAATATTATTCGCGTAAGTCGTTCTACTGTTTGCGTTGTCAAATTTACCTTTTTTTTGAAGTGATATAAAAACTAAAGCTCTTCATGCTGTAGGATGCATCGTAAACACCCGGAGGCTACCACGGGAGGAAGCCAGGACGCCAAACGACCAAATTTGATGCGAGGAGAAGCGCTAGACGCTCTTGGCTCGGACCTCAACTACAGGGACTAGACGAAGCTATTGGTAGCGCTGAAGCAGGAAAATTTTGCCCCATCATCACGCTCTTCCCTTTTCAAATTTGTTACCGACTTTCTACTTGCCCAGAAGGAGGTAGAATGCTTCGCAGGACTGGATACCGTCGAATGGATTAATGGTAACTTGAGACGGTTGGAAAATGTCGAGTTCTACGTTTTCACGAAGGATGAGGATGGGATCGAAGTTTTTCTGTCTTCTTGGATGGTGTTCTTGCAACAGAAATCGTTCCAGCACACCTACGTGACCAGTTTTTTGACGAAAGTGATAGCGACGAAGAATCAGCTGTAGAAGTGTCAGGAGAGCGTGTGTTTGATACGGACTGGCGCTATGACAACAAACATCCCGTCCGTTTCACCTTCATCAAGGGTGTAGGAAATGGGCTAGCTGAGAAGGTTAGAGAATATTTGTTAGCTTTGGATGTTCCAGCCTTGAGAGTATCCGCTATTTTCTATGACGAGGCCTTTGGTCTATCCTTAGGTTTCGTCTAGCGTGCAAGATCGAATCCAACTTCGAACTCTGGCCGACACGATAACTATTGTGAAAAATATGATGTATCTGCTTTGCCAATAGGGAGACACACCCCTGTTCTAAAGTTTTTGTTGCATGAAAATTACAACACATGTTATTATTGGCGCAAAAAACACACTGTTCTTGAAAGGCGAGACATTGCTGTAGGCATGTGACCAAGTTGAACAGGCGAAATAAACAACATGTCATCAGATTAATCTTCTTCGTACTTGTCTTGATTTAATATATCACCGCCATTAGGCGTTCAGCTGCTAAATCTACAAGTACAGTCAAGTGTCATCATGAGCAAGAAGGCCAAGGTATTCACACCCTGGGAGACTTTGCCGCCCGAACTGGTCTCCCGCCTAGCTGAAGACATGACTTATAAGACTTGGTGCAATTGGCTGGAAGCTACGAACAAACATTTTTATGTGCCATACTGCCGTGAAAGCCAATTTAGTTTTTTGCAATTTATCTTGAGTCAGTTCCAAAGTGATAGTGCCTTTATAGCAGGTGGAGCAGTTGAATGGGCGCTAGGAGGAACTAGCAGTTACAGCGATATTGATGTTTTTGTCGTTGTGTCAAAGAAATCTGAAATTCAGCAGCATATTCTTGGACTTCCCAATCAGTACCAGTTTGTTCAGCGCCAAAGTGCAAAAGAAGGTGACGATCCGGAGGCCGCTTCCGATGACAGCTATGACAGGATGGTCGTCTACGACTCTAACTGGAACCATGAGGGCCATTCAGTACAGCTGATTTTCTTGGAAGATAGGGCATACATTCCCAGTTCTCGTAAATTCCTTTCAAAAGTCCGAAAAACTCTCAACCGCTTCGATTATCCGACGCTTTGTGGCTCCGCCCTCTTCTTCGCCGAAGGTGAACTCTCGTTTGGTGCAGCTGGCAAGTGTTGTTTTCGTCATATTACTAATCCTAGAGTTGTAGCTCGAGGTTTAAAATATTTCGAAAGACACGGCATTACGCAAGTTCCGTTGAAGCGTAAACATTGTATGTACAAGTTTCTCCACCATAATGATAAAATACAGCGCTCTTATGAGTTTATGCCGAGCCGACATCATGGCATTAACCGCCGTTCAATCGGCTCGCAGGCAGATGTAGACAAAGATAATCGGATTGAATAATCATGGTATTGGCTTAGTTTGACCTGAATAAACAGATGTCGTAGAATTTACAACTCGTCCAATATTTCTCACAATTGTATCTCGTTAAAACACTCGAACTTTCATTCATGTTTCCATTGCCGGCAATAGCACATCATCCTATTAAGTCAGCTTGTGAAAAGAGGTACCCAAGATACAAATTTAAAACTTTAGAAATATACCTTCTCCAATATACTCTCTAAAACATCATGAAATTTTCCTTATCCTTTCTAGTATCCATGGACCCAAACGCGATTAGCACCTCGACGATGAGCCAAGAAGCTGTAGCTAGTACCATTACGGACGCAGAACTCGAGAGCCTGGGATTCAACTCCACCTAGCCAATGGGTTAAGCTGCTGGAGGACAACAACCGCTCTTTCTTCGTCCCAACTGCAAAGCGCCGATTTTTGGACTTCGTTCGAACTGTAATTGGCCGCTTCCAAGACTTCTTCGTCTTCGCTCCTGGTAATAGTGTTGAATGGCTCCAAGGGAATACAACTTCCTTCAACGACATCGACTTCTTCGTGGTTTTGAAATCTGGTCAGGACGAGACAACTTTTCTGAAACGGTTGGAAGACTTCAACGTTGTTCGAAGAGGTCGAACTCCATCTAATGGTCGTGCTGGCTGGGATCCCATTCGTCAACCTGACGACGGTCGAGAGGGGGCCGAAATTAGCCCTACTGAAGCAGCTGCACAAAGAATACTTTACAGGGATCATCTGCAGGATGGGGACCGCGAACTTTTGGATAACATAATGGACAAGGTGCAGGCTAAAATAAGCAACAAGCAGCGAAGATGAATCCTTCGATGGAGAAGAATCCAAGGTCGAAGAATCAAAGGCCGAAGAATCCACGGGTGAGGATCAACCGAAAAGGCTTAGGAGTGGTTCCGTGACTGACACTGGAGATGATGTGGACTTTGAAGATATGCCACCCATCGAAGAGTTCCAAGCATACCGCTACCGGAATCTACTGGCTGCTCCACTCAAAGCGAATGATGTGGTCACGGGAATTGAAAATGATGCTACAACATACGATACCAACTGGACCTTCCAAGACGGTGGACGCTGTCATCTAGCCCAATTCATTGTCTTCCGGAGAATGGAATGGGGATGGGAAGGTATGGAAAACAAGGTTTCAACTACTTTGTACTACTCAGATTTCCCAACACTTGTCCGGTCAGCGCTTTACATGCACAAGGGAGAACTCAACTATGCAGTTGCTGTCCAGGATGAAGAGAAGAAGTTTGTTCCGTGCAAAGAGCGTGAGGCTGTGCGCCGTCAAAAGCTACTTGAGCTCTGGGGTCTGGAAGAAGTGCCAAAAGTTCGCCGTGAGCCATTCGTCGGTTATCTACAATTTTTGGCAGACGTTAAATTTCGCGAGGTTGTGTCTCGTTATCAAGCCATGCGTAATTACTTGGAAACCTACGAATCTGCTTAATCTCCAATAAACGGGTCGAGCAGCCGTCTCTGCTTTTGGATTTGAAAATCTCGATGTTCTAACGTTTTCTGTAATATAAACCTAATCATTCGTCAAATGCGAAACACTTGTAGATTAGACGAAGGTCTAGACAGATTAGCGAATTTTAACCCTCATAATGGACATTTTTTGCAAATATTTCAGGCAGTTGCTTTGCACAAGGCCCAATAACACTTTAATCTGCTGTAATTGCCAGTCTAGTGTGTCTCAACCTTCCAGCCGCCGTTCTACCAAGAGGGATAAAAGCCGCCAGCCCGTTTGTTCACCGCTAGCATTCCAAATTAACACGTCGAAGAAACGAGTAGCTCCGACTTTGAAAGTTTACGTCGAGGAAAAGTTTGTCTATCTCAGCGATTCCGAAGGCGGTGGGGGCGGACGAGAGTTTATCACCATCAAGCGCTTCAACGGCCCCAAGAATCAGTTAGTACTTTCTTTGGACGAGCTGTCCTGTCTACAAGAAGCTTTTGACGCTATTGAATTGTAAGTCAAGTTGTTGGAAGCCAAGGAGTTCGAATTTTGTGGTATTTGTACCCGGAAATTTCATCTTTGATTCTTGCAGCAAACATGAGCGAACTGGGCAAGAAGTCAAAGAAGGAAGTGGAGGAGTCGTCTAAGATTGACACCGAGCAAGAAGAAGAGGAAATGGAAGAGTACGTAGAAGAACAAGAAGATAACGATGACGAAATGGACGAAGAAAAGGAAGAAGAAGAGAAGGTGAGAACGTTTCACTTGTTCACTTTCTGTTACCAATTGCTAAATAGAATTTATTTTTTCAGCAACCTCCTCCACCCGCTCCGAAGAAGAGGCCTGCCAAGACTCAGCAAGTGGCTCCCAAAAAGGTTCCCCGAATGGTGAAGACGCCTCCGAAAGGACGTGGTGCTTCAGCTAATCAAAAGCGGACTCAGTATAAGTCAGTCGCACCTAGGAGCATGCCATCAAGTTCGAAGATTCTAGTCAAGAAGAAGGCTGCGGATACTGCTGAAGCGGAGAAGAAGAATCTATTCATGACGTACGAGAAGTTCAAGGACCTTAAGCCTGAAGTCCACCTACATGGCGAGAATGGAAGGATGAGTATCATATCATGCTTCCAGGTCAGAAACTTAAATTTAGTTTTTTGATAACCTTTGCTAAAAATTGTGCCAATAAATCGCGTTTCTTCACAGCTTCCCAACTGTGTCATGCGTTTCGCCAAATTTATGTTGTGGGCCGACATAAATTTGGACAAATACGATGAATTGGTGGATGAAATGGTTCGGATCAAAGCTGATCACATGGAACGTATGCAATCTAAAGACTTCTCCTGAGGAATGTCCGTGGCATTGCCACGGGTCTCGCCGCCGCCGCCGCCACCACCGGGCCAAGAGCCCGGGCATTGTGACGACACGTGGAATGTAGTCAGATTGGTAGTTTACAAAAATTTTTTCTTCATTTATGTACACGGTACACTCACTTGGAAATAA
Organism: Sphaeridia pumilis; assembly: GCA_034698345.1. Taxonomy (NCBI): domain Eukaryota; kingdom Metazoa; phylum Arthropoda; class Collembola; order Symphypleona; family Sminthurididae; genus Sphaeridia; species Sphaeridia pumilis. The sequence continues at coordinate 11,499 of JAQGBJ010001954.1, forward strand.
ACTGGATCTGAATCTAGCACAATTATCTACAGTATTTCAAAGATTGATCACTAGATAGGCCCACGGAGAAGTCTTCATCACATGGTCATAAGCCTGTATCAGGGATTTACAATTTTTGCCATAATTAAGCTGCTTTCCCAATTGCGCAACTACGGTCGAGTCGCGACATGATCGAAAAATCACAATTAAATTTGCATTCAGGTTTATCGTACGAAAAATAGGTGATCTCACGAATAAGTTTTGGACGAGAAGTAGAACTGTCAGGGACCTGTGGTGCATCCATTTCACAAAAATGTCGGATACTAAAGTATTTTTCGAAGCCAAATTCATACAGTCGTCTAGAACGAGTATCGTAGGAATTTCATTTCCTTCAGGGATGTGGGTTTCTAAATCTTCTAGACCCATGATAAATGTTGCATTTTCTACATAGCTCCTGACCTCATCAAACACTCTGTCCTAGCGTTCTGTATATACCCACACAATTTTATTAGGAACCTCAGAATCTGGTGCATACACTTGGTCCCTGAATCTGGTGAATTTTACACTCAATCTTGTTTTACCACATCCAGTATTCCCAGAGAGAATAATGTTCACCGGATGTACAAGCCGAAACTCAGAACACTCCATCGTACCCAAAGGGAACTGACTCTGTCGTACTTAGATATTTCCGCTTAAGATCAAGACTAGTAGCAAATTTCTTAACGCTCCTGAGCGTGTACAATTCGTTTTTAAAGCTTCTAATCGACTTGGACGCTACGTGCAAAACTTGATCGTCGAACAAGCACTGACGGTAATGTGCGATCTGCAGCTGGTTACGTACTATATGTTTTGCAATTCCCTTGCTTTTCTTAAAGTACTGTTGTTTCCGGTCCTTATCCATACAGTCGACCATTGAGCAGCAGTATTGCTTCGCTTTTAATGCAATGAACTGAACCGGAATAGATGTGGGAAACTGATCCTGTAAAGATAATAAAGATAACGTACAGATAACTAAGATAAATAAAGATAACTGTAAAGATAATGGTAACCAATCAAATATTTTTCCACAAGACACTACTTACTTTTGCAGCTTCAACTTACTTTCATGAGACCGAACTTTTTCGCGTTACTGGGATCAAAAAGTCCAGCCGGCTTGCTTTTATCTACTGGATCGAACTCAGAGCAATCATACCATTCGCGACAACGTATGATCTGCTCGTACGGGTTGATGTCATAAATCAAGTATGTGTATGAGTCCCTGGAATATCCGCGAAAACGTTAGATAGAATTTTTGATGTTCAAGTGGCGGAAACGTTTTAACTACTCACGTGTCTGTATAAAGCCCTCTTAGCCGTTCGATTCCGTAAGTTGGGATCATGTGTTCGTAATGGAATTTGAACATTGCTGTCTTGGACACGTCCAGGATGGAGAAGCCTTGATAGGTAGAAAATACTAGATATTAGACCACGAGTACATCTTTGAGATGATATTGTTTTGTACAACTCACCTAGAAACACAAACTTGTTCAGCATGACTTTTGTCTGTCTGAGAAAGACTGCCAAAACATCCCCACCAGCTAGGCTAATTACGTAATCAAGTTCTGGCTTGCGAAACAAGCGCAAGGCCTGTTGACGGTCATTCACAAATCGGGTTCTTTTTCGATTGCGAATGCACTCAATTGTTTTTCCAAAAACCTTTAAAAGCGTAAAATTAGTGACATGTCAACAAATTAAATAGCTCTCCCCGTAAAAACTCACCGAGACTATTAAAGACTTGAAGAGGTTCTTGGCGAATTGAGTTTTGGCCGCAGCTCTCTTGGTGTTACATTCGGTGATGAATGGGCGGAAGAGTGGATTCTGGACAAACTTCAGAACTCTGTGACATTTACGAATGCGGAGTCCAAGTTGGAGGTACAATTTCAACGCTTGATAGTGTACAACATACGCTTTTTTATCTCTCAGCGTACACATTAATTTCTTGTGTTTCAGGTACGAAGGCGAACAATTGAGCTTCGCCATAAGGTCTTTCTGATATTGGCCCAGGTCATCGTAAAACGTGCTCAAGTGTTCGGGAGCCGGTGGGAAACAACGCAGCTTGTTGTGAATTTCTTTTGGTACCGACAAGTCGACTTGGAAGATAGCTCCGAGAGGTGCATCGTCATCGATCGACAGAACCCATTGTTCAATTTCCTCAAGAGTCTTCGACTTCCACTCATCTGTCCAGCTGAAGTGTGAGCATGGTAGTCTGGCTGTCAGCCCGGTGCTGTAATTAGAGGAGTATGTATGAATATTCAATATATGAAAGATAACCAGAAAAACGTATATATACCTGTAATTTGAATTCATATCCAACGAAAAGATGTATGAGACACGTTCCTCCGGTTTGAAGTTGGGGACAAATTTGTTGTTTGCAGTAGCAAAGCGGGTGGATCCAACTTGAACGATCCCACCTCGAATGTTGGCTTCAAGTAACGTGTATGCTCCTTCTAGTGTTAGAAAGTCCAACTGATACGGATTCTTCATCAACGAAGCGTCATAGGCCATTCCCGGGAGCGACAAACAGTTGCAACAATCCAGTGAGAAAGCTTCATATAATTCTTGTCTGAATTTTGAGTAGCAATCCGATAATATTGTACAATCCAAAAGACAATATTTTTTCATGAGGTCAGACAAATCTTTGCACTTGAGAGCCTTGTAGGTCTTGCGAGCTTCTCGGTAATCCTCTACTGATATTTCGGCTGATGTCGAGTCGGATTTGTAGAATTCCTTTGGTGGCAGGTTTTTATCCCGGAACTTTTCTCTCGATGTGAAGTAGGTGTATGGATAATGCATTTTCTCGAACAGGAGGTCCATGTCAGAACAAATCGGTGCGAAGACTCCTCTTGTCGTTCGAAAGTTGTGAATCCCATCTTTCCTGAGATTAGTCGCCAACGTTGCCAGGGAACTGTTCATAAACTTGAAGCTGTCGATGAATATTAACTTGTCTTTCTGGACAGTGGTGACAGAGAAAGTCAGGAATTTTTCACGAGTTTGACTGATGGCACCAACTTTTTTAACTAAATGATGATTCATTTCTTGCAGAATGAATTTTGCATCATAAGCTAAATTATGGGCAACACAAACAATTGATTTACTCTGTCGGGCAAGTAAGTTGCATGAACTATGGGCCCGGGCTTTGAAGGTCCCTGATAGATGGTCGTGGTGAGCCACTAGTTCAGAGCGTTCGAAGTTGTCCTTGATGTTCTTTTTGCAGATGCCACATTTCTGAACAAAGTTTTTGCGAGCTCTCTCGATATCCGTGAGAACTAAGGGCTTGATTTGCTTCAACTTTGAAAACAGCGGACGCGTGTCGTAAATCAACTGCGTGACAAACTCGTAAGCTGCATTCGGCCCTTCAAACGTCCTAACAGCAACAGTCTCAACCCGCCAATCCTTAATCACATAGCTCCATCCAGCCGCCACATGTTTGTGAGTCCTTTGGGTCTTCGGGTGATTGAAACAAAATGTGTTTGTACACAGAATGTCTTCACACGACGAATCGTCCTCGCATTCTAGTAAGATAACTTTGAAATCAAAGTAGCAGCAGTAGCCAACCTTCATGGTCCTTTCCCAATTAGTGAATTCAAAACTCTCCTCCTCCGGAAATGACGTTCGGCTAATCCCAAGGCTGGCACAATGCTCGGTGTGCGTCTCCCAGAGATTTTTGGATCGGAAGACTTGTAAACAGCTGATGCAGACATAAGTACGTCTTTTGCCATGTTCGCCGAGTAATCGTGAAAGGCCTTCATACATATTGTCCTCTGTATACCTCAACAGAGTATAATGCATGCCACTTGTACGCTTGTTTACAAGTAACAACATGTTCACGTTGTACAAACGCCTTTCCTGAGAAATGAAAGCTGGGATTGAAGATGAATCTTCATCGCTATCAGAGTCGTCCTTTGGTGTAAACCGATACTGAAAAATGTTCACACTGATGTCTTGATTCATATCCAAAAACTTGTGGACATCGGCAATGCGCATTGGCATCGAAATTCCTTCGATCTTGATGTGCTTTATGGTGTAAGACTCCATTCTTTTTGTAACATTGGTGAAACGGAATGGTGATGATGTCATTGCTTCATACCTCGTTATGAAAGCGCTGATACAATGGAGGAAGCATTTGTTGTCCGTGTTCTTGATGTTGATTATGGCGTTTCGGCGTTTCAGCTTCGGTGGAGTCGGCATGTACGAGCCGCCGGCGCCGCCCAATGGTTCAAACTCGTAGATATTAATTCTTAAACGGTGTATTTCTTCAAGCAGGAAATTACTACCACGTAACATTATGTCTTCAACTTGCGTATCCAAAGCATCAGCGGTCGATTCAATGACATAGTTCACAGAAGATGGTGAATACACTGCCCGCACAGGTGATGCCACGAAGAATATTTCATGAATCCCAGGTAAGCCCTCGTCAAGTAAGTATTTCTGGCTTGAAGAAGCTACATTCTATAACACAATAAAACTTGAAGGCCGAATGATCCCTTAAAATGCGGACAAACAAACGACTCAAAGCCGCCTTTATTTTCTGAAACACCAGGGGTACATCACGGAGCTCTTGATTTGTGAAATCACACTCGTACACTTTATAACTACTGTCTAAAGCTGACTGGATGAGTACAAGACTTAGTTCATCAGCACTAATTTCGTCGCTACCGCCGAATTGCTGAATTTCGTCGGAATGATCTTTTTGTAAATGTAAGTCTAGAAGACCACCACGATCGAACACTCTACTGCAGAAGGGGCACTTGCGTTCCATAATAGCTCTCCCCAAAGAATTCATGGTTGCTGGCAAGCCAATTTGAAGACCAGGTCGAATGTTGCTGGATTGTAGATGGCAATTGACTTCCTCTCGCGCAAAATCATCCCGTTGGTCAGTGCCAATCTTGAAATTGAACAAAATTCTGCCAATGACAATTTTAATCTCCCTAATCTCCAGCTGCATAACTTACCGGGAGTCATCGATCACATCATCTTTAGTCCACCATTTGCCATCCAATGTACTTAAAAATATTTGCAAACCTCAGACAACTGATAATAGACATGTATTACAGATTTTGAATAAGCCGCTTACCATTAGAGTTCCAACCTCGGTCGTTTCTTTGTACGCTCTTTTCTTGCGACATCATTTTTACGACGTCTGCAAAAATAACATTAAATACATAAGCCAATATTACAAAAGCAATATGGTCATCAACACAAGGCCAAATTACCGTGCTGCTGCAAGAGCTGTGGAAACCTCCGTTAGAACTGACAGATTGTCTGCACTGGAACGAACCAACAGCTTTCGTTAAGACGGTGAAACGTATTTTACACCTAAATAATGTTGAAAGACTTACTTGCCATCAACAAGGCAAATATCGCCAGAAGCCATGGTTGGCTGTGAATTCTTCCCCTTCAGACACCTATAAAAATAACATGAAATTTGCAAACAAGGCAGAATGAAGTCATTAAGAGGAAAAATGCATTCCTTACTCATAATGATCCTTCAGCTTCCTGTCGATAATGTGGGGGAAGCAAAGGAGGGCAACATCGATTTTATGTTTCGCCGGGCAAGACGGTATGTACTGGCTACGAAGCAACATCAACATGTAAATAGCTTTTCATATTTCGCCATCATGATTTGAACTTACTTAAAGGAAGCAACAAGAGCTAGACGTTGCTCCGTATCCAAGTGCTTCGAACATAAGTGAGCTAATAAATTGGATTTCCTGATGTACTTGAGTCCGCATTTCAAGCAACGGAATCGAGCTGAACGGACCATCTTCCCAAGACCAATCCAGTCGAAATGACAAAACTTGGACTTTTAGTTGTGGTAGTGGTGCTTGTGGTAGTGTTCGGGGATATTGAAATTGATCGCCAAAAACAGTGGAACCACATCGTTGAGATCGCTGAAAAGAAGGCAAAATGGTTTGATAACGGGACCCATTTGATCATCGCCAAGGTGAGTATTAGAGTTTGCTGTTGTATGAATTTAGCGGCATTGAGAGAAAAATGTCTTTCAAAAAATTAATTGTTTCTACCTGTATTTTTCAGCCACTCCCGGTTGGTTTTGTGGAGGCCTATTGGTACACAAGTGAGTTAAAATATAATAGTCACCAGATTTTTCAAGAGTCACCAGATTTTTCTCCATGAAGTTAACAAGTTTGCCTTTGCAGCTCCGTCGCCCTGCGTCCACAATCTGACCTGTGGTGAATGCGTCCGGCTGAAGTTTTGTGGATTCTACACGACCCTCGAAGGTGCAGCGTCTTTCTGCGGGAAACAGGGCAACTTATTAGGGTGCGACTATGACACAAACCTCAAAAAGATAACAAGTGTTCGTGGTTGCATGCAAGGAGGATACAACGAGACAGGGCTGACCGTCTATGAAAAGGGTTTGATGGCTTATAGTCATTTGTCTGAATCGATTGATATTCTTGGTCTCCTAATTCTAATCACATGTCCACAGCCCTAAAGAAATGCAGACCAAGCAAATCCTGTCGAGATTGTGTTCTAACGCCGGGATGTCAGTTCTACGTTACGGCTGATAACAAGTACAGCTACTGTGGACGGAAAGTGGTAAGTCGCCTAATGCTTACTTTACTCCAGAACGTGTGATGGTCATCTTTGGAGGTTGATTACAAGTTTGATTTTTACATTTTCAAGGATGAGCTAACAAGCCCGCTAGAGCTTATGGTCTTCAATGAAACATATCAATGTGAAATCAATGGCCTTTCTCTCCTAACCTTCCAGCCTGATAATACTACCAACTAGTAGCAGATGTACTACGCTGGTAAGCCTTTACAGCACTTATAATCATTATGATTAATGAATGGAACATGCTAATTATACCGTTTCTTTTTTATCATTGCAGCTATCGGATTCAGTGCTGTATACAGTGTTTTGGTAGCAATAATCATATTCTGCTTGGCCTGTCACGATGCTCAGAAGTCCGATGAACCAGCTGTCGTCTTTGCGGATGCGGGAAATGCTGAAGCGGTTGCCTTGAACCTACCAACCATCACAGCTACTACTGAAGTTGAAATTTCTTCGTTCGAGGATGAAGTGGAACGCTAAGTTTACTACTGGTATCGTTGATTAATTCGTAAGTCAAACAATGAATTGAATTGAAATGAAAATTCACTTTCCCGTGGAGCCAAAACCTCCAGAACCTCTCTTAGTCTCTCTCCCAAGTTTCTGCACCAAATTACAGAACCATCATTAGCAATTATCCATCACTGAATATCTTTAAAAATGTAGAACATTTGTGTGTACCTCAACTTCAACAGGCTCCGGGTCGGCGATACGATGTACAATCAGCTGGCAAATACGATCTCCTTTTCCAACACAATAAGGTAGAATTCCATGGTAGAGAAGAATCACTTTGATTTCTCCAGTATAGTCTCTGTCGATAACACCGCCTTGAAAAACAAAACAATGCACTCTTCAACAGCCAATTTACTAAAATTTATAAACATGTAAACGAAATGTAAAAAGAGAATCATACCCATAACGACCACATCAAATTTGAAAGCGAGGCTAGATCGACTTGCGAGATGACCGTAGGTGCCAACAGGTAGCTGAATAGCAAGGCCCGTTTTAACCACGATTTTAACCACCCATGTTCCAGGCAACAACTCCAAATTTTCACAGCTGTATAAAGTATCAATGAATGATGAAAACGCCAAATAGATATTCCGACCAGTTCTTTGAAATTCAAACCAATTGATTTACCTTCTGATGTCAAATGCTGCTGATCCTCCTGTTCCCTTTGCTGGAGGGAAAGCATCGTTGTGAGGTCGCCTTTTGGGCATTGCGGAAGGAGGATTAGGTGCCCGCATGCTCTGAGGAAAAAGCCTTCAAACAGGCTTTTTC
>JAQGBJ010001955.1:0-19357 GCA_034698345.1 Sphaeridia pumilis
TACAACTGTTTAGAAAAAACGAAGAAAAGAAGAAGCAAGGCAAATCAGTTGGCATGGCATCCGATCAACCCAAAGAAATTCGAGAAATCACCAAAAAGAAGCGGCAAGCAGCAAGACAAGCGTTTGAAAAGGGACATATAGTTAAGTGCTAAGCTAATATAGTTAAGACTAGAGCGTGTGTGAGATACATGTAGTATAATCTAGAAAACTACCAATATAAAAAGGCTAGATCTACACAAAATGTCTATTGAGAAGAACTTGGCTGAGACTTGTAGTTACTATTCTTGTTTTAAGATTTAATGTAAAGATGGTTGTAAACTTTGCAGATACCCTCTTGAAGGGTGTGAAAGCAAATAAACCATACATACTACTACAAACACTATCATCGTTTCCATGTATTTAATCCCATATAGGCAAATCCAAACTTTCACTAACATAGCGTAAAAGTAAACAAGTTTTTCTTAGCTGAAACTGTAGCCACTTTCTCGATCCTCACCACCCAACTCTTCGTCGAGTTCTTTGATCAGGCCGATTGCCGGCAACGACGATTGGGTCCTTCGACCACGCTTTTGGCGACGAGGTTTTGGTGGAGCCAGTGATTGGCAGTCCTCACGCTCTTCGGCAGCTGAAGTAGCATAACTTACTAGCTTCTTCTCCTCAGGGGTCAAGGTGGCCAGAGCAGTAGTCAAAGCAGTTGAAGTTGAGGTTCCAGAATCTTCCTCCGACGAATTGCCATTACGGTGATACCCTTGGGGAGTACAGTACCTCGTAAGGGTACTTACAACGTCACGGATAGCCGTGCTTGTCGGTCGAACAGGACCTAGCTTTCTCTAGCAATTTTCATTAAAGTCTTAATGACCTCTCGTTCTACTGCAGATACAGGGTCCACACGTAATGCCACTTCCAGTGTCATCTCTTTTGGCCTTTCATAATCGTCTGTACGCTTATCAATTGCTGATCCATGCTCAGTGGTTCTAGCTTGGTTTTCCGTGTCTTCATCCATGTTTTAGTACTCATGTTCTTGGGCTCACGAGAAGGCTTGACCTTTACTGACCGTTAAACTTCTTTCTCTCGCTCCAACCCAGTTACTTGCAGTTCGAGTCTCGTCTTCTACAACATAGTCGTCCGAGGCCTTGCAGTTGCTGTTCAGCGCTGTAGTCATTTCGCAGGGTCGCCGATCCAAAGTACTGTAGGCGGCTGCACTGGTACTAGCCTGAGGCTCAGCAGGAACTTCAGCAGTGCTGGATACGAGCTGAACGTTGGGATCTACTCTCACGTTCGCTATTGGAGACAGTTCTGTCATTGGTATATTCAAGTCCACATTAGAAGTTCTCCTCAGCCCATAACTTCCACTGAATTTTCGCATTCGGATCAGTATCAAACCTGTTATTATAACAATATTTAGTCTCATTCTTCTCAATTTTTTTTGAACCTTCAATCTGAACAAAATATTACTTACTCGGGCACACCAGGCTCAAGACAAAGCTGAGACTTAAGGCGAGAAGAATCCATTTGTACACACTTCCTTCATTCTCGCCAGATATTTTGACTTCTTTCTTTGTGGTTCCCGTTGGAATCTATATTATGAAATCAAAATTATTATATTTTTCTCCGGTCAAGTACATGAGCCTTCTTTGAGAACCTAAATGAACACATTTATACCTCTTCAGAGATCCAACTCGGTCCTTCTGTCTCAGCAGTTGTTTCCAAGTAATCAGAACTGGTGCTACTAGTCCCCAGAGTAGTAAATTCCGGGATCAGAACTATGACCTGTAATTGACAGAATATACATTATCATCAGTTAGCTTTCAGCGGTACACAAAAGTGTGAAACTTTATTATGACACTTACAGGCTCCATTGTAATACTTTTTGTTGCATCTTGATCCATCAAAGTTGTCGAAATCGGTTCTTCAGGCATCATAGTTGAGGTACTTGGACTACTTGAAGTCAGCAGTTCTACTCCAGTAGTTATGACTTCAAGGGTTTCTTCCACTCTGTCTGCAAGCCACATTAACACTTGATCTGTATGTGCAGGTCTACCGAAGTATCCATGAGTATCTCCCTTTGCGTCCACCGTCTGATCTCAGGGATGATGAGACGTATCGGCGTATTCTACACAAGTGTTGGGAATCCTATGAAATAATACTTGTTATGTTTGAAGTTATAATCTGTGAAAAATGTAAGACCAGATACATCGGTCTGCCTTCGTTTTATGAACACTTTTGAAATCATCACTTCATTAGTTCAAATATTGGATACACGGTTCTCAATTCTTCATGCAAATCCAAGGATTTAAAAACACTTTTTCAAAATCTAGATGACAAAAATTATGTGTCCATTGAAAAGGAATACTTAGAACCGACTTCAGAATACCAAGATCAAATGAAGCAAATACGTTCATAATAACTTTCCATTGAAGAATACTGCATTCAGTTCTCTTTCTCATCTTGGTGAAAATTCAGTTTGCCGACTGCAAGAAATTAACGATGATGATTTATATTTAGACAGCGGATTCTTATGAAATTGCATGTTTTTATCGGCTGGGATTCTAGCCGCGAAACTTGGTAAGAGTCCGTTTCGATACTCGAGAGCCCAAAATTTCAAGTTTCAAAACGCATAATTTTGCATAATTCATTGAAACTGACATATTGCATATTCAAATGAATAATTGGCTTCAAATTGCAGATTTAAGCGGATAATGCGCTTAAACTGCATTTTTCCCGCATAACATCAAAATTTTGCGCGCAAACGCTTACTGTTGCAGTGAGCTGGAAATTTCCCAGCTTTCAGAAACATTCTTCGAGCATAATTTCGAAAAAAACCTTGGTTATGCAATACAATTTGCCGATTTCGTATTCAAACCTCAAGGAATTTGTCGTTGGCCTGTAGTTTTGTCGGGAATTTTGAGGAATAATATGATGTATAACTGGTACGCTATGCATAATTTCGACATACTTCGATGCATAAACGGAGATTTCAGGAATATTCTCAGCTGAATATTGATGTTCGAAACTCGTCATAAAATCCGCCGTCCATTTATTTTATATAGTTCCACCTCATATTCAAGCTTTAATAGACAAGCAACCGGAACGTCAGCCTCTCAGCAAAAGTCAAACTCTGAAACTCGCACATGGTATGGCGGACGTGAGGTTTGTTTTGGAAAAGAGATGCGCACGGATGGATTTTGCTCTTGCCTAGTTTTGTGACCGTTCGGCAGCGGTTCCGCCACTGTACTGTCTTATGGAAGTGCTGGTTGTAGTCCAAGGTGCTGCTGGATGTGGTGGTGGTTGATGCGTAGGTATATGTTGGGTATGGTGCTGGTATAGTTAAAGCCTGTGTATATCCTTGCCGGTTGCGCGGCATTTACGAAAAGTGCCACGCTGTTGAATGTGGAGCAGGACTGAATCAAGAGCGAATTGCTTGCTAACGTATCTTTTAAATGGGATTGGGATCGCAATCAAGTTATTGCATTTCAAAGAATAGCAACTACTTGATTGTATGTAAGCAGAAAATGTTTTTCCCGTAATAAGTGAGTTCCCTGTGAATCATAGTTTGTTGTGATTTTAGAGGTTGGCGGTAATGGTCTTATGAAACCATTTGTTTACATAGACTTTGTTTTATTAAAGGTAATTAAGTCATCTGGACGGATTCGTTGATTATAATACAGGATAAAGTACTTCTAATAAAAAATGTAATTTGAACGTAATGTCATGTTTTTTCCAGTTCATGGAATGCACGGATCGGATCTCGATTTCAGAACGTTGGATGAGACACTCGTTGTTGTGTTGGCTGCGGTGGTAGCAATTTTGCTTGTGAGTTCAAATTGATAAAGTATACACCGTTAGTATTTTGAAGGTATGAATTGACAGAGACATTCTAAACGCAGGAATTGAATTTCATAACATCAGTGACACAAACGGTGTCTAGTATGGCGAATTTCTCAGGAAGGGATTTGCCTCGGCAAGTGAGTTTGTTGGTGGTATTATTGCTATTTTCCAAGTGTTTAGTCTGAGAATTTTTATTGTTGTTGTCACAGAATCGAAGGAGTGAATCGCCCAGTCTTAAGCATGGACTAGGATTCGAGGTTGCCAGTGTTTTCGTTGGGTACAGGGAAACTCTTGAACGAAGTATCCAGTACACGGAATTTTTGAGGGTAACAAATACATTTTATTCGAAAAACACGAGCATACAAAGGCAACCTTGTTGTCGGTATGTACAGAAATCTTGTTTCGTCGAATTTCAGGATCTGTGGGGATTCAAATAGGAAGAATGGGACGTAACCTTGACCCTCTTAGTGGACATCTGGTTCAGTCGTCCTATAAAAGTAATTACGAAGGACGTCAACATGGTCTCTTCTATTTCTGCGGATTTCATTCGCAATTTGGTATGGTAATTCTATTAAAACGCGAGTGGAGTTTATAAGTCAGCAACAATTTAATACTAAACTTTATTGACTACAGCTTCAGAAACGCGCAGGTGGCTCGAAAGATCTTGAGTTTTGCAGTCCAAAGCCCGGATACTTTTCAAGATATGAAGGATGCATTGAAGATAATTCGAGAGATAATTATTGTTAGTGTTCAACGTGACTCTTAGTGACCAAGGAGGTAAGATAATTTTTTTACGGTTAAACCAGTGTGTACATTAAAAACATGTTTGATGCGCTTTCCAGGTCCACCAAGGTGTGTTTGCTTGATTGCTGATGGAAAGATGTTTGTGATCCGCATGGACAAGTTGGGGTTGTATGCACTTAAGAAGCACAAGGACGTTAGCGCAATAACAGCAACAATGGTCATTTGGAGTGCTGAAGACATGGATTGTTCGACACGTTACTTCAACTGGTTCTTTGCCGATGATATTCATGTCCGAGATTGACATCAGCAAAATGATGACCGAAGTCTCACCATCGCATCTGAATTAGCTGTCAGACTAAATTCAGAAGTAGCAAATGGCGTAAAAAATACCATCCAGGAACAGAGAAACCAATATTCTTAATTGGATAAAAGGCCATCTGGTGCGGTGCCATGGAACACTTGCACACAACATCAGCACGTTACTTTTTGAAGTAAGATTTCATGAACGTAACCCAGACGTAGCAACATCCCATGCCGTTATTGTATCATGTCCGTCACAATTTCAGTCCTCGAAAACTCAACTGGAATACCTCTGGACTTTTAGTAACCACAGAAATTCGGCTAACATCATGCCTGTAGCGCGAGTTGCATTGCGAAACGCAAATGGACTCGTTGCTGACTCTGAACCCGAAAATGATCGCTGGGCTTTTGTAACAGATTAGCGTTACGTAAATGCAGCTCTGTACTGTAAGACATAATCGGATATTTTGTTGGACAACACCGTCACCACGTATGTCAGGGAGGAGCCATTTACGACGAACATAATCAGAAACTCGTTCAAAGTTTTCGCAACGGTAAAGCAAGCATCGGAATTTTTGAGTACCTTAAATACCGCCTACTTGAGAAGTGTACTACATGTGATGAAGTCGACCATATTCGGCGGTATTGTCCCAACGGGAAGTTGCTCGAGGCAATTGATTTTCGCACTCGCGGTAGCAATTTTACTGGCTAGTGCTGAGTTGATATTGTTTTTTGATGTGCCGGGATTAATGAAGTTATTATTGATCGTAGGGGCCGATATGTATCGCGAAGAAGAACAAGGGGAAAGTCTTGAGGGTCCGGAGCTTGAGCGCTATATTCAACTGCGAATGGATCCTATGGAACTCGTAGGCATTGACTTTGGAGGCAAGCTACAAATATTATCTGTTATCATCATTTTTGACTTGGTGTTCAATGTTTCTGTCATTTTCAACAGACTCTTCCGGTGTCTGAATTGGCCGTCTTTGTTTCTGGACTGTATATGGTCCTTGGAAAACTGCACCAACCAATGTCCAGATTTTTCAATGGCTCAACAAAATAGCTCCTGTCCGTTCATTCAATGTATTCGATGATGCAAATGTCAAGTACTGGCCACGAAAAATTAAAGGACATCCGATTGCTGTTCAGGGTTCCTGCCGATGCTGCTGCACCGGTCACGAGAAGTATTTTCACAGACAATTCACTGTTAGGAACGGTGGTGTTCTCCGTTTCAAATTAGCGTAAAATCGGCGTTTAATAAGTGAATCTGCTTACCAATATTCGTGCTTATAATGAGATCATCATGAGTTCTACATAGTTAACAGTCAATTCTTGTTTACCTGGTTTCTGATGATCCGTGCAGTGGTAAGGGCAACACGCTATACTGTTTCACAGACGTATGTCGATTAATATAACTTTCAAGGCAGTTAGTTGAATAGCTGCTACTAGCGTATATGTTGTTAAGTCGGTAAACGACTTTGATGATTGTACTGGTTTGTACTCCATATTCTATTGTTCAGTATATCATGAGTATGCGATATTCAATTTCTGAACTTGATAATCAAAAAGCTGTACTATTATTGATATCACACGGGTCGCAATGAATCGAACAATGCAGAAATTAACTTCGATAGTGTCTGAGTATCGCGAAAAATATAATCAGACAGATGCATGGTTCAGCCACAAATATTACCAGCAGTACACCCTCCATTGCATTGTGCAACCGTAGGCATTACCCGAGTTAAACCCTTCATTGCATTTTTCAAACATGAGTATGCCCTGCTGTACACCCTGCATTACATTCCACCTGCATAGATTCCACCGGCGGTTAACCCTGCATTCACAACCATAGTAATTACCACCCGTACATCCTGCATTACATTTTACAACCACAGGTGTTACCAAACTTGGACCCTCCATTGCATTGTACTATCAAAAGTATCACCGGCGGTACACCCTGCATTCCATACCACCTCCATAGGTTCTACCGGCGGTTCACCCTGCAATCACAACCATAGATGTTACCAACCTCACACCGTGCATTACATTTTACAACCACAGGTATTACCACACGTGCACACTGGAGGTTATTTAATAACCACAGATATTACCACACATAGCACCTGAACCTGGTACTTGTTTCTGTATACGACCCATATTTCCTTGCTTCAGCATACATTTTGATGAGCAGTTTGGAAAATCAAGGTCCAACCTTCGCCCCCAGAAAATGTTGTTGTATATACAAAGGTTCTCACCTTCAAGAAATGTATTTTTATTATTAGTGATGAACTGTTCCCACAGTTTCGTGGAAGCGTTGTCTACAGGAACCGTTAAGTTACCGTCCGTTTCGTTCGTTTGTGAAGCTATCCACATGGAAATTGAGGATCCCTATGAATCGATCCCTACGGTTTGGAGCCCGATGGGGAGAATTTATGTCGTGAAGGAACACTAGTTTCTGCAAAGAGCAAGTTGTAAACTCTACTGCCATGGACGTTGTCCTGAATTACATTGGAAGGCCACTCCCAGTCCTAATAGAACTTTTACCAAGTAAGTACCTTCGACATATGTTCAGGTATTTTGAATTGTCATGGTAGAAGCAGTCACATGCAAGCTTCAACGTCGGAAACCTGTTCTGATACTGTCGTATTACAATTGCGCTGCCTGGTGGCGAAAGTGAGGGGTTTAGCCTTTTGGCAAATATTTGTTTACGAGGAATCAAAGTGCTGTACTTTCATGCGCCTCTGCAATTTTCAAGTATTAAATTCAAGCCACATATCCATCACATTTAACGTTCTCCATATTAGGCGTTCTCATTGTGGAATCCATTGAACGTCGCTTTGATACATCGCCATATGAGAACCAATAGCACTTCTCGTTTCATGATTTTCAGACCCTCACGCCGAAGTGGATCCAACATTCCCTGGCAAAGAAGTTGCACACGATGTTCCCGAGAACATTGATTACGGTGAAGAGGCTAACATTCCGGCTACCGTTAAGAACCGCAGAAAGTGGCGATCTGGGAAAGTTTTTGAGCACATCCTTATTATATCAAGTGAACTATAGCCATTCTGGGCGTTTCGGTACTACGTTCAACGAAGGTTTCACATCATTGTCGTATGAATTGCAAATAGTATCAATGCATGAACTACTTGGCGTTTATGGGGACTTGATCATTCGGTGTTTAGCAAGATAAACTTATGCAACTAAATGCTTTGGTGCTTTCAGAAATTGGGTTTTGAAAGTTGTCTCCGAAGAATACCATAGGATACTTTTGACTCGTCTAGTGAAAAACAAGATCCCGTTCAGTTTTATAGCTGATAGCTCTACCGATGCAATAGTAATGAACAATCCACTTTTATCGGTTGTTATTCTTTCACTTGAAGACAACAAATATCAAGATTATTTCTATCGCTTAGTATTACTTGAAGAAGGTGGCGTTGGAAGTTACATAGCGTTGGAATGTTCAAAGCTTTCTATGACGCCGTTTCTGTGTACGAGAATAACATTCCGGAGTTTGAAGAATATTGAGAGCAGCACCTAGTAGGATTCTCGAGTGATAACGCCAAAGCCATGTCCAGTCATGGCAAATCTTTCTATAGCAACCTCAGAGACTATGTGAAACATGATGTGGCTCAAATTGGCTGTTCAAACCATAAACTGGAATCAGCAATTGGAAGCGCCGTGAGCAAGGAAGTCACATAAGTTGGTTATTTCGAAATGTAAGAACAAGATGCTAATGAGCTTCACAATTATTATATGTCGAAGGGGTCCAAACGCTGGCTTCATTTGAAGGAAAAAGCTTGTACGCTTAATGAACCTGTGGAAACAGTTCGTCCGAAACAATACTGCCAAATCGGTTGGGCCAGTTCTTACGTCCAAGTTCTACAAAATGTTGACCGAGACTTTAATGTCATCATGGCAGATATGATCAGAGCTAAATTGGAAGCTAGAACATATAGAGCGCATACTACTGCTGATGAAGTGTGGAACATTATAAGCGATAATAATTTCGCTTTGTTTTTAGTTGTGAAAGTTCAGATTTCATGAAAGTCTTTAGCGATCTCAGCTTGGAATTCGAAGAGTCTGGTACAACACTTATTGGAAAGTTCAACCCAATCCAAGAAGCTCTGCAAACTTTCTCGGCGTACGGAAATTCACCGGGTCCGAAGCTACGAACGTTTATAGAGAGCTGCTGGTGTGATGGTGTATGTCAGTTAGGTACATGCAGTTTGAAGAATTTGCAAGACTGTACATACATGACGTGCGCTGATTATGTTTTCATGGACAGCGGGAAATCAGAAGTTCCGCTTGATCTTGGCCGCAGGTATCTTTACGAACGGTCAGAAACTGAGATCAAAGCTACTTCAACCTTGAAGAGTCAGAATGTTTTGAAATGTTTGATTTGCGTACTTGAGCGCAACCGACAATGCAACATAGTAAGTTTCCACGAAAAACCGTGGGAGCTGTTGCAAGTGAACAAGCTTTCCAGCATGTTTGTAAAATACTTTCCTACGACTCAGGCCGTTGCCGTACGTTTGCGAGCGAATACATGAAATATTTGACCATTATGTCGAAACAACACGTGGTGGATTTGAATCAAGACCTTGTAACTGGTTTTTGGCCCAAAATCCTTGAGGACACCACTTTAAATACGTTTGTAAACGAAAAAGTCAGAAAAATACTAGTACTCCCGTTCTCTTCTGCTGCATGTGAGCGCACGTTCAGTTACATCAAGAGCCGAGACAGGTCGAGTATGGCTACTACTAATCTCGAACGTCTCATAAGAGTTCCCAGCGCGATAATTTGAGACTGGGCAGCCGAGAATAAGGGTGAATAATAGCGGCAGAGAGATGAGGAAGGGAAAGGTCGGGAGAGGGCAATGTTGAAGGGTGCTGGATGGTGGCGGTTGCATAATGAGCTTTGTTGCGAGGACGACAGAGTTAATGAGAGAGCGGTCGAAGATGCGCGGTTAGTAGTTTATCATTGGAGGCGACCAAGAAATTCCGAGGTCGTTGTTGTCGGTCGCAACTGAATTCGAGTTTGAGATGCTTGACCTGCTTGGCGCCGGAGTTGATGGGACGCAGAGGAGGCGACCGAGCTGCTGTTCATGCTGAAGCCTGTAGTGCCGACGTAGGCAAATGTCGGCAGGTTGGGCGCGGTCGTTGTAATGTTGAAGCATAGGGGCAATGGATTCATATGGGCTGCAAATGTAAACATTGAGTTTCGCCTTGAGGAATGGGTAAATTAAAGTGATTTAACGTGATTAAGGAACGGAGTTTGATGTGGAAAAGTTCAAATGATTATAGAGGTGAGCTTGCTGAGCAAATTGAGTATGTTTGGTTATGAGTTAACCTTTGAAACGTGAGAAATCAGTGGAAGAAATGTGATTCTGAAATTTGAGTTGAGCCTGGTCTGTGATTTGAAAGGGAGTTGTGATTTAAGATGTTGAATTGTTACAGAAAGTAGCTGTGAATAGTTAATTGCGGTGTCCAGAAGCACAATGAATTATAGAAGCAGCTGAGCATAAAAAGATTCGACAAAAAAGTACTGTTTTAGTATAAGCTGCATAAGTTTTAACAATGTATATTGGCAACTTTGAACAGCTGAGAAAGAAAGTGATAATATGTTACGCGATATTCTTTTGAAAACTACAGATTAGTCAACAACAATAAACAATTCATCAGAATCTGGAGACTTCGGCGGCTCAGCGGTGGCTGTGGATTCCTGAGGTGAAACTAGAGCTTCCGGTTGTTGAGACGGTGGGATCGGAGCAAGAGACTCAACGGGGATAATAATTGGAACGTCTTGATGCAAGCGAATGATCCATTCGCCGGGGACGAAGGGTTTCTTATGGACGACCCGAACGTGACGAAGAGCATTATCGTGTCTGATAAGTTGTTTGGAGCAAATTCGGCACTCGAAACGACGGGAACAGGCTATGGAAGAATAAGAATGGGGAGATTATGATAAAGGTAAGGTATTCAGTGATTATCTGTAAAAGTGGAATGTAATGAGCTGAGCAACTGACCTGAATGTTTTACCATGTGTCTGTCCAGGTCCTTTTTCAGGCTGAAGGCTATTTCACACTGCGTACATCTGAATCCCCGCCGTGGACCTTTGGAATGAGCGATCTTGCAGTGAACTTGCCTGTTCCAGTGCGTAGTGAATGCCTTAGAGCAACCTTGCTGATGGCATAAAAAGGACCGTGAACCTGACGAGGAAAAAAAGAAGTACTTCAACATGTGAGCCTGGGAATGGGAGGTAATTTATATGTGGCTCGATTGTAGATAATGAGGGCTAAAAAAATTACCTTCATGAACTGATCTAATGTGTCTCTTAAGGGAAACTTTGGACTGGAAGGTCTTGGAGCACACGCTGCACGTAAACCTGATGTTTGAATGGACTCTGAGGTGTTGTCGGGCGCCTTCCTGGGTCTTGAAAGTTGCTGAGCATCGTGGGCATGAGAAGGGCTTACTGGTGGAGTGGCAACCGAAATGCCTCTTCAAACATGAAGCCCGGATGAAGGACCGAGGGCAAACTGGACACTTGTGAGTCTTCTTGTCTGCGAAATAAATGGAATTAATTCTGTAGTTGAGCGGAGCAATGAATTACATTAATGTTTTCAAACATGTGTATTTTAGAAAACTCACTGGCGGTTTCAGCAGGTGGTACTCAAGATGGCTTTTACTACGGAAGCCGTTGACGCAGATATGGCACTGGAAAGGTAGGGCGGCTTCAGAACCACAGCTTCGGTGAAATCTGATGTTCTGTTTGGTCTTGATAGGACGGCTTTTGCATGGCAAGCAGCGATACTGCGTTGGAGAACCTGTGTAGAAAATTGGGAGATCAAAAACTGAGTTACTTGATTTCTGAATAGTTGTAGCTGAGCAAAATCTTTGTATACATGAATTATAATGTTGATTTACCATTTGAACCTTCCAGAACCAAGATGTGCTTCGGGATTTGAAGAGCATTTCTTCTTGTTGGCGGATCTTGCGGGCCAGGTCTGGCTTGGAACTGTGGATTGGACACAATAACGCTGACTCGATATCCAGGAGAAACTATGACGCTTGCTGGAGGTTTCGGAGCTGTGGAATCTGGAGCCGAATGAAGACCTGCGTCCCCGCTGCTGGAGGTGGGAGATTCTATGATGGAGGAACTGGACGAAATACGGCTGGCTAGTACTTGTGCAGCGTCTTCTTGAAAACAACTAGCTGAGGCTCCATTGGGGATCCTTTATTCATACGAGCGAAGAGTTTTTAAAATGCAGGAGCTAAATTGAGAGTATCTAAAGGATGAAAAATGATTGTGGAGGACTTGACGAGTGAGAAGGGGCTCAGGTATAATGTATCTGAATAGTGTTCATAACTTGTATTACTGGGCATGTTTTACAGTGTTGGGAATAAAAGTATAAAGCATAATATCTGAGAGTGATATGGAGATAAGGTTAATTGACTAAATCTGAGCTTATAGAATAATCCTTCACAGTACTCGGCGGAGACATTCTCCCGTTGTTGGGTGTTCTACATCCTGAGCTTCTTCTATACCCTCAACTTGTAAGAGTTGCTGATAAGTGAAGGCGTCATCGTGGGGTAGAGGCACTTTGGAAGCTTCATAACAGAGTTTGAAAATCTGTTTGGATTTGAACAAATACTATAGGGACAAAACAGTTTTATTTATACCTGTTAAGTTTCTCATTATCTAAAGTTGGTATTCAGCTCTGCAGTTACCTTTCTGACCAAGAAATCCCAGAGAACTCCGCTCATTGCCATTCCCCAATATGCCACTGACAGTTGCTGGTGGAGCGGGTTGCCCAAAGTTTTGAGGACATCGATCGCCATGGATTGGACATCGTAGTTGAAGGATGTATTTCAGGAAGAGCAGCATGTAAGTTAGAACCCAGCACGTGATCCACAAATAGACTGTGTTGAAAGCCTAGATTCTAGTTCTTGAAAATGTCGTTGGCTTCAGTCAATGACGGGAATGATGCTACGACCTCCGTGAGAAACAGGTCCCGAAGTCTTTTTTGAGCTCCGAATTCCATGTGAGGAAAGTCCAAGAGAAAAACTTCCTTGCTCAGCAGACTGTAGACGAGAATCCACTTGATGGTTGCTGAGAAAGATACAAGTATTATAAGAAGGGTGTTCGAGTTTCAAGAAGGAAGGAGTATTGAGTGAAGGGTTGAACCTGCTGGATATTTGCTGTCCGATCCCTTTTGGATTAGGACGATTTTTGAGTTTTGGTTCACTGAGTTGTGAAGATCGATGACGTCGGCATTGCTGCGAATTATCTTTTTCTTGGAGGTCGTGAGGCTGTCGACTGAGAATTTGAGATCCATTTGGAAAATGGAATGGGTAGCCTTCGGTTTATACTTTCGCTGAGATCGATTGTAGAACATGGCATCCACGAACCGGTCATCCACGGTCCATGCCTCGCGGTCTCGGTTGAGGGCAAAAAAGGCCTGTGAAAGTCATTGTTTTTGGCTCAAGGAAATGAATAATGAGAGTTTGATTGAGAAAATTTTGCTCGGCAGGTGGAGTTACCTTGAAATATAGCATTTGCTGGAACTGGGAAAGGTTTGATGATTGCAATAATGTTTGCTTCAAAGAGTTCCATTGCTGGAGAAAGGATTATTCTGAGAAAAAGTAAAAGCTGGTAATTCAACGAATCGGAGATAGAACGAAGGAGCTCAGTTCAGTACCGGACAAATCAGTACCTGATTTTGGTTCAGTCTTCAGACGCTTCGAAGCGTT
Source organism: Sphaeridia pumilis (assembly GCA_034698345.1). Classification (NCBI taxonomy): domain Eukaryota; kingdom Metazoa; phylum Arthropoda; class Collembola; order Symphypleona; family Sminthurididae; genus Sphaeridia; species Sphaeridia pumilis. Next base: position 13,623 of record JAQGBJ010001955.1, read on the forward strand.
GCTCTGGGCCATATTGTTTGAACGGAATCGAGCGTTTGAAAAAGCCATTACGACGTTGAGACAGAGTGGAGAAATCTAAGCGGGATGTAACGGTCAAAACGGTTCGGTCTGATTGAGCCCGCTCCTGAGCAAGGATGTCTGGAAGCTGTGTTCTCTTGAGAGCTACATGTGGTCGTGTCACACAATGTAGGTGGACATCGGGTGCGAATAAAGTCGATGTTAAAAAGGCTGAGCATTCGAAACACTCTGGAATTTAATGAAGGTATGACCTAGTCGACTTCTGAGTGAAGTTGACAATTATAAAACACACACAGCTCAATAGTAGAAACATGGACATTCATGTAAAATAATGTTCGCTTAGCCCATTGAACATTCGAATTAATTTTCTCAGCAAGGAACCAGTCTCCGTTAATTGTCAATAAAAGTGAATGACTATTTTTCCTTTCTCCACGAACAGGGATTCCATCCTAAGCTGAGCAAGTAGTAGTTTACATTCAAACCTAGGGTTAATATTTCTCGAGTGTATATACTATTACCCAAGTATTTACGTTTCCAAATTACAACGGTAGGAATATAACGCGGAGATAAATACAGTTGAGTTTCCGAAAACGAGAAAATCAGACGGCTCAGAAAGTGAAGGTCGTTAGTGGTGACAGTTGGGTGGAGTCGAGTTTGGCCGGAATGGTGTTGATAGGTGCACAGCTTGTAATTACTGTCGGGGTTGGAGCTCGGTCAGGCACTGCAATGATCGCGACAGTTTAGTTCAGGCAACAAAAGGGTTTATAACTGCAAGCGTGATTGTTGTAAATCAGTAACTTACTTTTCTGAAGTGGGCTTCGGTATAGGCGATGTCAGAAGGTATGCTCTGTCTAGAAGACGGGAAATGAGTCTCGGTAGATTGAATGCGTGAAGCCGACAGCAGATTTCAGCAAAAACCAGCTGCCGTTTATCCTGAGTCCTCACCCATGAAAACGGTTCCCACGTTCCATAGTTCTCGATATAATTCCCTCCTTCCGGTTTCGTCACCAAAGGTTTTTTTCACAGCAGGGACGTTTGCATAGTTGGTATCAAGTTGAGCCTCGTCCATCAGCAGCCCTTGAACTCAATGGCGACACAGAGGAAGGACAGGTGACCCTGTCCACTGCAAGTGAGGCATCTGATAGGGCGTTCTTCTCGGAAAAACGCTTGAACTAGGCGTGACACCTCCCTTTTTGGGGTTGTCGAGAGTCCGTTGGTCGCGGTCAAGACAGACTCCACAAACCGAGTTCTTGCTTCAGTTGGTGCTGGTGACGGTGGTGTACTCAGGAGGGTTAACAAATGCTGAGCAGGCAGAATGGAACTGAAGGATAGGCCTTTTATGGCTTGATGTCGGACCAGAGAATCCCATACTCTAGTCAGGCCCGGAACATTAAGTCTTCGAGGGTCGAGGTTGTTGATCCAGTCTGCTGGGACTCGGGCTATCTGAACCCACTCTTCGAACGATGTACTCAGGGTAGGTGGTAAATTGCGACGGGACGACTCCAAGTGCACCGAAAGCCAGTCAGTGAACACAGTTCCAGGAACCTGTCAAACCGCAAAATAAAGACCGTTACAAGAGGTTGATACAAATGCTGAGCTCTTACGCATTTATGAAACTGATACCCACGTGTCTCATGAGCAGCTGCAGGGCGAGTTCCAGCAACAAGATTCGAAAACGACCAAATGCTTCGGCAAACGTAGTAGCATCTCTGGTTACTCCACCAAAGAACCTAGCAAGATCGTGTATGTCCACACTGAACGCGAGTATGAGGGTGTGGATGCTTGTTTGTTGTCCATTGAGCTTCTCGGCCAGAAGATCTTCGATTCCCACAGTTTTCGGTATAGCAATCCCAAAAAATCGTCCCAGGCTCACTTTCGTCAGCAGCATCTCCGTGGTCAACGTAGTCCAAACTTCAAACCTCAGCTTCGAATCCCGTCAAGACTCCTTCTGGAGCTGCGTTAAGCGCTGAGTTGTCCCTTGGGTTGATTAGAGACTCCCCTTGACCATTCGCCAGAGAATGATTGATTTGAGCAGCAGTAAGCTGCTTTCTGGTTTTAATGTTTTTCAACCTCTGGCCCGTCAGTGATTCAAACTCTGCAACATAAAAGGGAAATTACACAGATCTAAGATTCCAATGAATGGTTGACCCAAAGTCGAGCTATACAACAAACCTTTTATGTCCTTTCGTAGTTGGATCCGAAATAGGTCTAGATAAACTTTTGATCCAGCTCGATTCAAAGCTGTGTCGTCTAATTTACTAACAAAGTGTAATAATTAAGCGCATTTTTTTGGGGGAATTTTGATACCAAATCCTGACTGACATTGAAGCCTAGAACAAACAATTCTAACGGTTGACACATTATCCCGCGCTCTCGGGATTTGAAAATCACACAGCAGCCAATAGTTCTCTTGCACGCTAACACACACCCAATCAGACGCAAGTGATTTTCTCCGTCCTCTCAACTCCTTCCTCTCAACCAACTCACTCTCCTATGGTTTTCTCAACCGTTCACATCCTCTGGGTCCAGTTCTCGATTTCGATTTTCGTTTTCTCCAGTAAGTGCTGCTGAGTGTATCGGATTCTAACGATTTCAAACGATTCCTTCATTCAACTTGATTGATTTAACCAGTTTCTTTTCGTCTCATCATCATTTCACGGAGATTACATTTCGCTAAGCAATGGCAGCCCGCAACCTCAGTGCATCGGAGGTAATTCTTTACGGCATTTTCATCCCGTTTTCTACCTCATCAAAGTCTGAAAATAGCTTCATTAGTTTGAAATACTTCCCAAAATTCCTTAAACTGCTCATTTCCTGCTCAGTACACGTTTAGTCTCTGATTTTCGCTTTGAAAATCAAGTGAAAATCACTTAACTCTTACTCTCGTTCATGCCCGATAGACTTCCTCAGCTCAGTGCCAAATTCTTCCTAGTTTTCCTATTTTAAACTTCTTTGAGACACTTTCCAGTTCAAGGCTAACTTGCTCATGTAGTTTACTCAGATGTAATAATCAGATGCGCTTTCTTATCCTCCTAGATGGTTACAAGGGGAAAGGCAGGTGCCCCAAAATTCGCAACACAGCAGCAGAAGCAGACGACAACTAAAGTACGTGTTCCCAACTCAGGAAATGTAAGCAAATTCTTCTCATTCCAACCCAAGTTCCAGAATTATTTGCTCATTGTTTCGGTTCTACATTCCGCAGGCTTCAAGGAAACTATTCAGTCCATCCCCCGATCTCAAGCGCCGCAAGTCTAATACACTGGGCCATGATGATTCTCCGAGCTCAATCAGGAACTTGGTCATAGCTTCCAAATCATTTCCTCCGTCCAGTCCAACCTTGGGAGACCCTCTTCAACAGCTTGACAGTCAACCACGGCCCGCTGTGCTCAATCGATCCGTAAGTCGAGTTTTTCTCAGCTCATGCAACTTCAAATAAAGTACCAATTCTTTCTTTGTTTCTGTCCAGCCGAATTCCACCTCCGACTCCGACGACGAGACCGATTATTCCGTGTCTCCTGTGACACCAAAGGTAGCTGATGTTTAACATACAGTTATGTAATTACTTGGCAATTTTTTATTTTAATATGCATCTTTTCTTCAGGTGTCTTCCCCCCCCCCTCAGCCTGATAACGAGCAGCAACAACTTTTGGATTCTCTTCGATGCAGCAAGGATCCAAAAATACAGACCAGTGAGTTTAGGCAGAACCTTTCTTTCAACACTGGCTATAAACTATTGCTATATATACGTCTCTCTTTTATTCCAGTGTTTCGTATGCTCGAATTGGCTCAGCAAGAAACCTTGAAGTCTGCTGCTGAAAGAGACCGCATCGCGAAGGAGAATTCTCTCTTCAATTACACCTTTGGAGAACCTGCTGAGCAGAAGCCATTCAAAGTTTCTGGTAGTACGAAAACTGAGCTCAACAACCCCATAGACTCCAAGAAGCAGGTGCAGCTCCTCCTCCACGAGATCTGGAGCCAAGACAGCCTCAGGAACCACATCCCTTTGAAAGACTTCTTTCTGTCCGACACTAAATTGAAAACCCTGCAAAACAAGCACCACCATGAACACCCAACGGGAAAAATTGACCTGAGAGCTCTCCCCGGTGAGTGGGTTGCTATCATAAATGGTAAAAGCATATCTCTTTGCTAAACTCAGTGACTTCATGGGATGAATCGATATATGTGTGATATTAATCATTACTTTCTCTATGCTTTTTCAGCGTTCTACGAACACGTCTGCCCAGCACTCAAAGACGAAGACTTTCCAGCCATCATCAAGAAGATGGTTTTCAAGGCGGCTCGTCGAGACATCACTGACATTCTGAAGAACAAAAGGTCCTCTAGACGGGACAGCTGCCGTACACCACCATCACCCGACTCCGAAGTCGACGACTAAACAGGCGAAACTCAGCGATTTTCAAGAACAACATTCTCGTTTAATATTAATTAATGACCCTTCGGTCACGCTGTGCTGTTCAATAGGCGTTAATGGAATTCTTTTGATATTAGCTATAAGCAATAGCATTTATATTTGTGGATTTTTGTGTAATATATCGGTTGTATCCCTCGGTAGAACCAACGGCGTTGTTTATTCAGCCGCTAGGGGCAACCGCGTTTTCGCTACCGCCTACAGTAGGGAACCAGCATACTCGTTAATGCGACCGCCAGAGCGGCAGTAGCAGTGCACCATAAATCCGACCGCCACCTGCGGAGGTTGCATCAGACCCCAAATTCGACCGCCACCTGAGGAGGTTGCATCAGACTCGATTTTCGACCGCCACAGCCGCGGTAGCAGCAGCATCTCTCAGCTGCCGACTGCATCTCCCTTGTCCGACCTCGCATCATCAGCTCAATGCGGCGCTGACCTGGCTCGGTTGCTCGCATCTCTCTACCTCCCACTTCGTGCGTAGCAAACAGGCTGAAAATCGCCGCTGCAAAAAAGTGAAAGATCTTCCTCGCCCTGGCGAGGCTGCCGGACCCCTCAATCCTATCGCGCCGGGTTAAATACAACGGTCAATCATAAATTGATCTGTTCGATTTGCTTTACTACAATAGAAAGTATCTAGAGAAGCATGTACGAAGTGATGACGTTACTTCTGTTGGTAAACCACCGGCCCCAAGAATAATTAGTCCTACAAGTAGTAACTACTTTTAGTGTTATAATGTTATCTTAGTTTCGAGAAATCAATAGTAGCACTTAGTTTTAGATTCTCAGTGTTTGGTGTCAAAGTTTATGCTATAAAGCTTACATTAGCAAGCAAGCGTGAAGGTGAAGCTTGTTGGAGCATTCCGTGAAGTTATAGTTTCTTATATTTTAATTTCCATTTCACGGATTAACATGTTCGCTCTTATTTCAGTGTCCTTCATAAAACCGAGGTCATTTGTGGATGATGCCTAAGAGCCAAAAATGCAGCTGAAATAAAAAGTTAGCAACTGCGCAAACCGCGCGAAATTCGTAGTTTCGTAGGTAATTTGACGGAGCTAATAATAAGTGTTTGGGTTAAAATACTCACATGAACCAATGTTCAATTACAAACTTCCTCCTTTCATGGCAGGTGTCAGTGTTGCCAAACAAGCGTAGAACACGCTCAGCACCCGTATTCAAACGGATGACTTCTTCAATGGAAAATACGTGATTATTAGACAGCGGATTCTTATGAAATTGCATCTTTTTATCGGCTGGGATTCCAGCCGCGAAACTTGGCAAGAGTCCGTTT
>JAQGBJ010001956.1:0-19355 GCA_034698345.1 Sphaeridia pumilis
ATATTAAGGAATTCGCAAACCTGTACTTTTCCATGAGGAAAACGTACGAGCCGGCATTGAGCGGCAAGGGTAAGCAGTTGTTGGAGAAAGATGCGAACCGGCATGAATGGGCATGAGCGATGAGTTCGGTCAAAAAACCGGTAGTGCATACCACGTACTTTGATGAGGAGAGGAGCGAAGGTAAAGCGGCACGGAACTCATTCAAGTGTGGGCGGGACCTTGCACTTTGCACTTGTGAGCAAATATAGAGAAACTCCACAAAATTCAAGATCTTGTCAACAAACTACTGCTTGCTTTTTTCCGTGGGAAAACCAGAAGACACGAATACAAAAATCTCGGTCCAGGAGAAATAATGAAAGCCTTGGAGTTATGCAATACATACACCGTATCAGAACAACTGTTTGTTAGTGTGATGAAGTTTGTTCAAAAATGCCGCGCCAATCAAAACTTTCCGAAAGTCCTTCAAACCCTGTTCAAGTCAAGGTCCAACAAAGCCAAAGAAATACAAGACAGTCAAGACGATTAGAAATTCCAACAAGAAACTCTGCACAATTCAAGAACTGTATCAAGTACATCGGCACCGAATATTGGAACACCTTGTGTAGTGATAACCTTGAAGCAGTTGAAACTAGTGATTGCAACTTCGTAACTATGATTAACGACCATATATTTTCTTTACGTTGATCGCCGTTAGAAAAATTGTACATTAATGTGAGATACAAGTACTTTGTTAGCATTACTCAATCAGTGGTCCGGTCAAATGATATCCGTGAGGATGAATTGGCGTTAGACCACTTAAAAAGAAATGAAATGAAATGAAAAGTGTGTATAATAATTGTTTACTTTATACAGATTTTTATACACAATGTATACATGTGTATAAAAATCAACTTGCTTAGTTAAACTTGCTCAATAATCAGTTAAATGATGTTAAGGGTTCCATCTTACAGCACCGCGTGCTTTTTTTATATAAGGTTAGAGTGTGTTACAATGCCTATTTTTATATACACATCGCTATTGCTAATATGTTCGTATACCTATTTCCTACGGTTGGGAATTGTTGGCTCGAAACGTTGCAGGGTCTCGCATGCGGAATTGTTCCAGATTGTAGCGGTCGGTGGCGCGGGTGCGCTCGGACGAGGTTGGGCGGCTACCGTTAAGTGAGGAAAGTTATTGCATTTGGATGTAGGGGCGGTCGAGGGGTACTTGGGAAAGGTTACTAATTGAGCGAACTCAAATGTAGTTTAAGTGGTAGAAAAAATTCGGCGCTAACGCCATGGACTATCAAGAAGAAGGAACGTTAGTTGGTGTCAATGTCAATCAAGAAGATGGCGACAAATCATTGATGAGCTTGAATACGCAATTAAGTGTATGAAATGGTCAAACAAAATATAGGCTCATGATGTAAAATGCTAAAAGATTACTTTGATTGTTAGGATCTGTTGATTTGGATTCCATTGAACCACAACCCCTGACTATACGCCACCGCCTACAGCAGAACCGCAGGCGGCGTTGAGTGAAATACCACTACCCAATTAGAAATGTAAACTTTGAAGAAATATAAAGTCTGCCTGCAAATTTGTTTCTTCAAACGTCAAGTTGGCCTTTGTTAGACCATCAATCCGATTTTGAACGCTCTCGTGTTGGTCTACCTCTAATCCTCCGTGTTGGACGGATTCAGCAATGCGTGTTAACTGGAGCTGTAAACCAAAGATATTTCTCCGCAACCACTGATTTCGGAGATGATGAAGAACGATGAGTAGTCAGTAAACTGGTGAGTTGTTTGTTTCATTTAGTTTATTCACGTACTCCATACTCAAGGTTGACGTTTTTGTTTTTGTAGGCTGAATATGCTTCCTTGGAAAAAATGAAAAATCGTCGCGCCGCTGTACTGCGCATCGAGTATGCTTGCGATCCTAACGCCCCGTCAAGTACGAAGATTATGTGCGCAATTATATAGTACTACTGGGACGGTCACAATTGTGGAGCCGCTGCCAGACTCGAACCCGGGAGCGGTTATCCTTTTAATTCAATCCCCGATCACCTTCACGGTTTATCACCGAGGAAACGTTATTAGCACTTAAGCCAAAAATGAAAATTTCTTCAAAGGCTGTTGTGCTTGAACGGGAGATTGTCACGGTAGGCGGCCAAAAGTTGACTGCTCTAGCTCATACTCATGGTGATGAGAGTGTAAGGTTTTCTCTAACGAAATTGTCATTTATGTTATGTTACACTTGTGTACTAACGACCAGTCATGTCAAATATAAAAGAAGCTCTATAGTACATAATCAATCATTCAGAAAAATAAGGTTAAGATTCGACAATTTCTAATGCACCCTGAAAATTCTCTGTACAATTGGTTACATCTTGGATGAGACTGGGTTTGATGTAGTCTGGAACCTTAAATATAGAATTTGAGCGAAAAATGCACTTTACATATTACTTGTAAAGCAGCACATGGCAAAATGTAGATAACATGTAAGTGCATAAATGTAGCAGCAAGCAAAAATATAAAGTGTAACAATTAGGGATTTATGGAATTAGAAACCGCACAGCCCCATAAGTACGAGAAGAAAAAGCGCGATTAACACCAAATGCAAAATAGATTGCAAATGAGATATTGCACTATTATTTCTTCATCATAGCTATAGACAAAGTCGAATTGGAGCATACAGTTGCACTTGGCAAATCTACCGGGTGTATGCATGCATTGGCGGCTGGTAGATATGGCTTGGCGCGATCAACGGTTGCAAAATATTGACAACACGGCAAACAAGTTGCCGAACGTGTTACTCAAGGAAAACATCCCATGTTCTCTTTGGAACAAGAAAGATAAACAGTGGCCGTTGAGCCGAATCGAGCGGTAAGTAGTCTCAACTTGGTCATTGTGCTTCCTTGTTTGTCTCACGCTTTACTTCCGACTCACCGAAAACGCCTTGTCACGTTTCAAGCTTTTAGCTAACAAAGCTTCTTTTGCATTCCGTCCTTTATACCTGTAAAACCCTATTTCTCGTCCAATACCACCAGCTGCTACTGCTTCTACTATTCAGCAACTCCTCCTTTAACAAATACAACGAACCGAAATAATGTATCATCGTCATAAAATTTTGTTAGGTTTCAACGTTTGAGTCGAGCTGGATTTGCCAGACATGTTTCGCCATGGCGGAAAAAAACGGCAAATCGTTTCGCATGCAGTGTCAACAGCCTGGAGCTCCAATGAAGAACTACGCTGGGCACAGCTTCATCAAACGCTTTCTCAAACGGCATCCCGAATTGAAGTTGTGTCAGTGTCAGTGTATCTCGAGCTGAAGGATATAACAAGACCTCAGTCAATCAATCTTTTGACAAATTGGAACCGATCGTCAGAAAAGAGAACCTGAACGCGGCCCAAATCTTCAAAGTGGATGAATCAGGCCTCGATTTATTATGGAACTTTACGAAGTAGAGGGACATTATAGAAAGGAGGTGGGATTTCTTGTGACGAATTCCAGGGCCGCTGTGTGTACTTTAACGGGTACTACAGCGGTCACTTTTCATGCTCTTGAATCTGTTTGTGAAATAGTTTGCGAATTCCTCTCCGTTTAGGAGATATCAAGGAATTCGCAAATCTGTACTTTTCCATACAGAAAGGTAAGAGCCGGTACTAAGGGGTGTTGCTAAGCAGGTGTTGGGAAAAGATGCGAACCGGCATGAAGGGGCATGACGAACGAAGAGCGATGAATCCGCTGAAAAGGCCGGGTTGCATATTATGCAATTTGGCGAGGAGAGAAGCAAGGTGCAAACAGTTACAGCAGCACAGAACTCCTTGGGGCATGGAGGGAAATAGAAAAGTGCGAGCACAGTTTAGTGAGAAACGAAGCAAACAGTGCCGGAAGCACAGAAATCCTTGGGGTCTGTAGGGAAGATTTATTCCGGTCTCTGATTGTACTACTACTGAATGGATTCGATAACTAAGATTATACTTCAGGCATATAAGGCCAATGCATTTCAATTAGGCGCAATAGGGATTTTGTGAAGCTTTTGGTTACAAACAACAAGCACAAGTTAGATGGAACATTGTAATGCGCACGCTTGTTTTGCTCGATGACTCTGTGTTCTAAGGTTGACGAAACCTAGAACGTTTGGCCATTCATGCATGAACACGGCAACGGAACATTGTTATCTGGCTTTGAAAATGGCAACTAAATGCAATAGAGCTGAACATCATCGAATTGCATCTACTATAGAGTCTAGTTGGTTTGCCGATAATTTGAGATAAATTATACTCGGCCGACACAAAGAAGAACAAAAAACAAACGCGTTATTGGGTTTCTGACCACCTGCCTAGTGGACGTTTGCATTTTGATGGAGGGCAACAAGTACCCAAGTAACTATAATTGTTCGTTGCTCATTTCAGAATCGGACTTCATTGATATAGTCGTCACTATATCTCACTAAAGACCTAGCGCAAAAATGAAAGCAGTTGAAAATGTCATGAATGACATTACGTGTATGAAGTCGTGTATGAGACTTTGGGAAAATAAGGATAGGAATAGTTATACAGAAGTATATAATTTTTTTTAGAAATAGATTGGAAAAAGCACCATTTTCGCAGCAGCCTTATAAGAGGGCTGGAAAGCAAATAAACGTTTCATTCATTCATTCATATGAAAACAAATAACAATAAAACAATATAAAACATATAATATAATATATAAACAATCATCCTAAGTAGGAAAACGAAAATTGTAAACCGGCCTTTTATCTGGGGATACCAATGTCATATGAACTATCCGGAAAGATTGAAAACAAAGTTAAAATCAAACTGCGGGAACCGTTACGTCCAGAGCAAACAAAATACAGAATTATCTAAAAATGACATATGATCTGCAGTTCCCACTGAACCGACTAGTCGAGGTAAACATCAGCTCAAGAAAACAAACATCCAGCCTTAGCGAATATTTACACACATGAGTTTACCGTACCGGTATAAAGTCATTTAACGATAAAAGCAGAATCTTCAAGAGTATAAAAAATAATATGAGGTCTCACATTGCATAACACTTCTTGTGATTGTACAGGGCTCCGTGATGCGCAGTGGACAAGTTGCACTGATCACACTTGTGAGGCGCTTCCCCTCGGTGAGTGTACTGGTAATCCTCAAGTGAGGCGGCCGTGGCTAGTGATTTTTGGCAAATGTCACACCTGTGGACCGGTAAAGTCAAGGCCGTTAAGTATTTAGAAGGCTTTTTTAAGGTCTTTTGCATAAAAATTAAAAAACTTACATGAAGCTTTCCAGCTTGACCTTTGACGTCTTCCAACTTTTGGTTAGGCTTGTGACTGTGTGAAGCCAGTGGTGGAAGAGAGGGAAACACAGATGGTGTGTGAGCCGGGCGAGTGATGACAGGGGTTTCAGAACCGGTTTCCAGCCGATTCTGTCAACAGGATGCCGCATTTAAATATATACAGCCGCTGGAGATCGTAATCTTTTTCAGCGGCACTCTGCGTCCTCTTAAACCTTGTTTTCCACCCATTAATCCATACTACTTATATTCAGACATTTATAATCTGGTGTCGTGAATGCCTTAAACAACAGATATCAGGCGCCAGTCTCTAATGTTGCTTCTATTCGGAGGCTGCCGCTTTGCAGTGTGCGTCTGGTATTTACCAGGTGGTGTTAACCACAGTAGGTATTTACGTGTGAGAAACAATGCTAAACAGAACGCAGAGAGCCGCTGGAAAAGATTTAGATCTCCAGCGGCTCTATATATTTATATGCGGCGTCCTGAAACGTAAACAACAGGACGCCGCACACGCGTGCCATCTCTCGCACGGATCACACACCATCTCCCGTTTCTCTCTTCCCTTCTCTTTTGCTACAGCGTGTGTTGCTGGCATTTCGGCGGGCGCCGCCGCCGCAACACAAACGCCATAGCCAGCGCATTGGCTACCACGGCGGGCTACAATAACGGGTTTTCAAGATCAACGTCTCCTTAACCAGTTTTTGCGAGTCCGGTGTTGAGTGGAGCAATGCATGCTGATTCCGATACATGGTCTACGTCAATCATAGAAGGGCTTGGAATCATAAACACGCTCATCTTGTTTCTCCTGGAGATGGGATCATTTGTAGGCAGTGAATCCGGACTAGCAAAACAGCTACCAGTATTTTATGTGAAGCCCCGATAGGAAGGTTCGCATCCATAATCACAGGTGGACTTGCTGTCGTTGGCTGTTGTTCCGCAAGGGCCATATCTGTTTCGACTTGCTTTTTGGCCTCCAGGTATCTGGGATCTTCGTTGCGCCGCTGTGTATCTTCGCCCAGGGTTTCAGGATCCTGAAGTAGACGATTGACTATGTGCCTGTACCACTCATTGTTGTCTCGACGTGGAACGAGAAGCTTCCTTAGTGTCCAAGGTTTTTCAGTTGGCTTCTGTCTCGGAGGAGAATGAGTTCGTCTTGGTGAGCTTTGCCGATTATCTTTCGGATCAATCTCGCCTTCGTTATCGCTACTTTCTTCCAATTGACGCAGTCTTCCCTTATGGAAGTCCTTCACAAGAATGGAAGGCACATGGAATGGCACAGCTCGGCCTGGAATATTTCCAAACCCGTCATCTAATGGCCAGTGTCCACCTACAATAGCAATATTATTCACTTGAGCATCATCACCTTTCAAAAGTCATCAAGCTTCGTCGGTTCGTCACAAAAGGGTTACCCGGGTTTCCACCGCCAGCGTTCCCATAGTTGTTTCGGTTGTCTCCTTGCCAGTTGTAGAAATCTCGAGGACCTTTGTCTCTTCTCACGAACGAAGTGTACCCACCATAGTTGTTGGTTTGACCTTGGCGCTGATTTTGAGCCGCGTATTGTCCTTGCCCTATCAAAAACATAATCGTACATATTAGATTCTTCCTTTTCTTGCACCTTTTCAAAACAATTTCAATCAATTGCAAATTTACCTTGCGGTCTCCTGGTGTACCCAGCAGCGTCATAATTTGGTCGTCTACTAGCCATTGTCACTTTAAGTGCCAGAAATCAACGGCAAAGCAGAACAAAATTACTTAACGGTCCCAACTCCATTCATTTGCTTCAAAACCAGCAAACATTACCTACCTCGTGTCAACACGAAATTCAACTAGCTGACTGCACTTGCTTGTAACCAGCAGCTTTTACTACTGACTGAGAGGAACTGTCGTCGTCCTAAACTGTTCGCCACCGAGAGTTTCAGATGAATATTCCAGCCGATCATAAAACCCTCCTCAGTTTACTGACAGCCAAGAAAATCTTAAGTCAGTCGGCTCAAGTCCTGTAATTCGTCACCATCACACAACCTAAAGGATTTCCAGTTTATAATCCATCCCAAAATTCCATGGAATCTGGCCTATATTTAAATCCGCATTATAGGCCAGGAATCATATTTTAGTCCTGGATTTGGAGAAGCGGAATTCCTTAAAAAGTGCCGCGGTTCTGAACAAAACATTCATGTAAAAACACCGGTGCGTTTTCAACTGGTGACTTTCAACGCATGAAAATCTCTAATTTTGTTACTCTCAATGCCTTAGCCGCGATTCATAGCATTTTTTCGACATTCTGCTCGTCATATATACTTGCTGAGGATATGTTCTAGAACAGCCACAGTTGCAGGGTCTAGCGCAGTAGCAGCGGCACCTATCATTTGAGCTGTTAATGTTAAATGTTTTGTTAATGTTATTTAAAGCATTTTTTAATTGATTGACTGTGTTGTTGTTTGACGAAATTTGGACTGGAAATTGATTGCCGACTTTTGTATGTTTCAGATTCAAATTCTACAAGTTCAAGCGGTGGAGCAGTTACAGCAATTGCGAAGAAACAGAAGTAAAAGCCAAAAATCTAAAATCGACTGAGAATTTGGCTAGTGCGGTTAAAATCTAAAGTGTCAAGAAGGAAATTTAGTTTGTTTGTGTGATTCTAAAAGCGAAGGCCGGGTTTCAACCCGAACCTACCTATCTTCCGAAACTCATCGACTGCCTACTTAACACGTTCTTCCACTTCGGTTAACATTCAGCTCAAACCATAGCTCCAACATCGGACGATCATGATCAGACTTTTAACCGGGGTTGTAATGGTCATTTCTGTAGGAACTCCTTCAACTACCGTTAGATGGACTAACGCAACCAGGGTTCATTTTGATGTTAGACGAGAGACGTCCTGAGGAGCTGATGTCCCGACTCAACTCCAACTCAATTGGCGGACAGGAAGGTCTCCATGTTTCAGACTTTTGTAAGAATTGGAGAAGCAGTATTGTAGTATCCTCCCCGAGTATTGCGGGTGATTAGTGAAAACTGAACACTGATCTTGTTTCTCTAAGAACGATTCGAATGGCCGTGTGAATGTGGAGAGAGTTCAGTAATACCAGGAGCCCGTCTCTGAAACAATAAAAAACAAGCCGGATACCAAAATTGAATTTCAATTAAAATGTCACTTTGACATGGGGTGGGCTAGAGAGAGGATGGGTCTTAACTGTAAGGCATACGATGGGTGGGGCAGGTAACTCGTCAATGATAAAAGCATCCTCATCTTCAGGGTACTGGGGACCCAATGCCTCTTTGACACGCACTATGGCCATCGCCTTTCCGACCCTCATAGCAGGACTGTTATTGTACCCGGAATTGGCTGAGTGAAATTCGGAAGGTTTGCAAATCCCTAAAAATCCAGCTCAAACTGTGGTTAACTGACATCATTACAGAATTAATCGCTGAGAGTAAGAACACCGACATTCACAAACATTGAATGAAATCTGGAGAAGAACTTGAAAATAATGTTCTCGAAATCCGTCAGGGTAGAAAAGGACACCGGGACTATGGAAATGAACCATGGTTAAACAACCAGAAGGAATAAGCAGCGCAGTTCCAGGAGCCATAAAACAAGACCAAACTTTAAAATCAGTTCCGGTTCGACGGCTTGTATCTCCAAGCAGGACTCTCAGTCTCAGTGCATAATCCCCAGAGTCAAAGATTCCATGAGGACTTGCAGATTTTTCGTGAGTTGGTGGAATTAATTCCCAAGCCCGCTGTTACAACGCTGCAACTTCATCTGCATCAGTTAAATACGCATCGAAATTGCGCTCGGAAAGGATATTCAGCCACATTCTCGGAAGATTATGTGGGTTATTGCTGAACACCGAATTCGAGTTTTAGCCACCAAAGTATTGAGTATTGGTCTCGTTAACCCCGGAACTATGTCTCGCTCTCCCAACACAGTCCACACAAGCGTCGGAGGGGACCAAATATCAACCTTTTCGACCATCGAACTAATATCCCTGTAAGAACTACTCAGTTTCTCCAAAGCAGCTGTAGGTTCATCAAGAAGTACCATCTTCATTGGCTTTTTGATATCATTCACCATTTAGTTCAAGCCTAACATCTAAATATGTACTCTCTGGTCCTGAGATATATTCAAAGCAAAAAAGGTGAAAACCCCAAATAATTTCGATATACGAAAGAACACCGTAGCTTTACCAACTTACCGTTAGGGATTGAGTGACCCAGGGTTTTCCCGACACATGGATCGCCGCATCGGAGTGCGCCCTTGTGGACCAGTAAAATTAGCGGGAATTTCTGACCATCTACGAAGTCAATGCACTGACAGCAATATCTTGCAATCATTAATAATTGAAGGCCGAGCGCTCGTCAGAGGAGGCTCGTTTGAAATCCGACTTTTTTTTGTATTGTATTGTATTAGAGGTAGCATTGACAATACAGGTCAATACAGCTGAGAAGCCATAAGTAGGTTTATTTCGGACATCCTCGTGAACAATTACACCGAAGTGTTTTGCTGTTGTATCTCTACTTTATCCTTAATTGCCATATAGAAGGACAATAAGGTTTTGAGTGTGAGATTCTTAACATCATAAAACCTTGAACTAGGGCTATTTATATAGAGAATCCTATCTTGAGTGAAGATTGGGCACTCAGCCACTAAATGTAAGGACGTTTGTTTATCTAAACCACAGGAACAGTCAGGAGAGGTAACCAAACCGAAATCCGACTTTAGTAAATGGTACTGTAGTGAGAAGGATAAAGGTTCCGACTTTAACACGGTGCATAATCCCAGGAAACTATCCTCCTTCCAAATAGACCTCATAGGACCGCTCGGAACAACAGAGTATTCAAAAGTTGTTGGAACCACATGCTGAAAGGAGAGAAGAGTAATGTAAACTCGGTTCTTCGAAAGAATAACGATGGTTTCGAATTTGAAGCGGAGATGAAATAGAATATGATTATTCACTTTGTCAGTAATAAGTCGTAGCCTCCAGTCGAGGCGGACGCGGGGTTTTCAGTCACCTAAAACAAAATCAAAATCAGTCGTTAGAGGATGAGGTTAACCACGAAGATCTAAAAGTCCTTCGAAGGCCCGGGTTGAGCTTCCATGTTACTTGTCCAATGAGGACGCATGAGTTGAGGAGGTTCAAGACGTATGGCATCAGCGACGTCATTTGCTAAAGGTCATTGCTAAAGCCGATTTTGGATGTCTATTAAGAAATCGTGAAAGACTTATGAACAAGATTTGCATACCAGTTTGTGTACCTGCAACCTGAGAAAGGGTCGAAATAACAAGCAACAACAATACCAGGTAACTTACCGAGAACCCATGGTCAATAACCAGAGCAGTCGAGCAATGCAGCGTGACAGTAAAAGTAAAATCCGAAGTGGCAGTTGCATTTAGACCGTGTACGCGGGAGGACGGTACAGACGATCCTGATTTCTGAAAATGATATTCAAATTAGGAGTCATTATGAGTTACTATCCAAGAAAAGCCGTCAACATCTTGAACTTGAACAGAACCAAACTTACTGGTCTTTTCCCGCCATACCGGGTATTTCGAAAGTTCGGGTAGAATAGGACGCCGGGACCAAATAACATCTTAATGTGGTTGTTCAGTGTCGGGCGAGAGAGCGGGTTTTTGCTCATGTCCTCCCAGACATGGTCGTTTCGTCCATTCGTCCACTCATGCCCCTTCATGCCGGTTCGCATCTTTTCCCAACACCTGCTTGCTCATGCCCCTTAATACCGGTTCCTATAGTTTTCAATTTGGAAATTTTGGTATTCGTGTCTTCTGGTTTTCCCACGGAAAAACGCAAGCAGTAGTTTGTTGACAAGATCTTGAATTTTGTGGAGTTTCTCTCTATTTGCTCACAAGTGCAAAGTCCCGCCCACACTTGAAGGAGTTCCGTGCTGCTTTACCTTCGCTACTCTCTTCATCAAAGTACGTGGTATGCACTACCGGCTATTTGACCGAATTCATCGCTCATGCCCATTCATTCCGGTTCGCATCTTTCTCCAACAGCTGCTTACCCTTGCCGCTCAATGCCGGCTCGTACGTTTTCCTCATGGAAAAGTACAGGTTTGCGAATTCCTTAATATCTCTAAACGGAGAGGAATTCGCAAACCATTCCACAAACAGACAAAAGTACTCACAAAGTGGCCTATTTACTATGCCGCTGTAGTACCGCTAAAAGTACACATAGCGGCCCCACAATTTGTGACAAGATTTCCGACACACTAAGATGTCCCCCTACTCCGTAGGGTCCATAATAGAGAATTTTTGAAACAAGTTTGGTGCAGCGCTCTGTTTACGGAACCTGTACTCAATCCTTCAAATGTAGTATTTACCACTATTGTGGACCATACAAACAACTGTTTAATCTTGCATACAACATTTATGAATCACACACACGTTAGACTACAATCTCTCCATCAGCACGTTATCATTCAGCTATCATGCTGTTACACTATAAAACAAAAGGACTAGGTACTCAACAGCTCAAACTCAAGCCGCTGCCCTCTTCAAAATGTCTTGAATAGCAACATAGCGATACTATCTAATAAATTTAGAATATCGATAATGTGCATTCAAATTCTCAAAACTCACCCAGAAGCCTCCTTTTTAGAGCAAGTTGCGTTCTATGTTTTCCCAATGCCGTTTCCCGTGAGCTGATTTCTTGAACCCTAAACGATTCCTTCTTGGAAATCCGAATGTTCTCTGATTGAACGCACCCCCTTAGTGGCGTACACACATTTCGAATGTTTGTACAATCCATTTTTACCGGAATAGCTCGATAATTTTGAACACACGATGCATTTGGGGCAACGTTGATTGGGCTGGCCGTTCTAGCAACAAGTTCTCGCAAATTTTATTTCAAACGCTGCGTTTTGTAATCAAGTTTTCCCACGGCTTCATAGATCTCCAAGGCTCAGATAGGTTTTTTCGTGGGCAACGATGCATGTTTTGTTGATGGCTTGATACCATTGGGAGCTATTGTCAGCAGAATCATTAAAATCATTCTCTAGCAGAGATTGCCACTGCGAAGGGGTGGGGGGCTGATTAAGGAACCAAGATGTGAACACAAACAATCTGTGTTTTAGAGAGTTCCGAAGAAATATATTTTTTCAGAGTGCAATAGTGCCCTGATCGAGGTGAAAAGTTGAAATGCTGGCTGTCGCTATTAAGGCAGAGAAACCATGCCCCTCTTCCGAATCCCCCCAAAAGCAAAAGTGACGGCAGACCTGTATATTGAGCGAGTGCTCAAGCCGTTAAATGAGAAAGAACTGCTAAACTGTAATATGACGAGCTTGACCTTGTATTGATCCACCACGACGCTGCGTCTTCAGACACCGCAAAGAAAACGGTCGCATACGCCCGCCAGGTGTTCCAGCAGACCGGAATAAAAATTATATGCGACAAAAATATCCCGGTGAAGAGCCACGATGCAAGTCCACTGGATTCTTTCGGCTTTGGACACCTGAAACGATGGATTTTCAAGAGGGAACCTACAACGTGGGAGACCACTTGAAAAATTCTGCAAGAGGAACGGAACCGAATTGACCAGCCCTTCATCGAACGGACCTCCAACGCTTGAAAACGGCGCTGTAGATTGATAGTGAAGGTTAAGGGGAAACATCGAGCATTCCAAGTTTATCCATAGTCGTAAACCAGGTAAATAAAAAACTTAGTTGCACCCCGAGTATTCTGTATCGATCCTGTAAACAGTTTCGCTTCATGATGGCTGTATGTCCCCTTTTAAACAGAGAACGGTTTGATGGCTTCATACTTGAGTGGGAATGAACAGGCTCAATGGAGGCCGTGTGACCGTCCTACCAACAGCAGGATTCAGTCTGAATTTAGGCACTTTGAAGTAAAATTTGAATATTTTACTTTTATATTGCCTGTCGGTAGAATCAGGTCTCTGTAAAACTGCCTTGTAATCATTAAGCTCAAATCTATAATTTATGCAACACCATTTGGGAGTGGTTCCGATATAGATCCAAAAGATGTGCATAAATCTCGATTCAACTGGCATGTAGTCTTTGATGCTTGCTGATCTCGCAATCGCCGTTGCACTTGTTTTCTTCCCATCATAATTATCTTCGGATTAAAAAAAGTGGTAGCATCAGCGATCTCAATAGACAAGTACGTCTTCATGAATGCAAAGTGAGGGAAAAGTCCTTACAATATCCATACAATCTTGCTACTGAAGGTGATAGTTAGATTTGAGAAGCATCATGTTGTTTCTTTGGGAAAACACCATCTCAGAAAATGAGATTAGTGCCGTCGAGTTCTGAACTTTGGTTTTAATGTACAACTGCGCTTTGTGCGAAGCCAAGAAATTTTTTGCTGCGAAAAAATTTCGATTGCTATAACTGTGGCGTCATCCAGCGGATTTTTTTGCTTGAAATTGTGTATTTTGTGGTGGTCGGACGTAATGTCGTAAACCGACTTCGACTGCGGAAATAACCCGTGCATAAGCATGCCTCAAATATTTCGTTACATGACTAATTCAACTTCACCGATACGTTTGTGAATCAGAAACGTTTTTGGTGTAAACAAAGTGAAGTTAGTAAAATTGGCATAGCAACCCTCGTAGAAACCAAGGGAAAAAGTAAGTAAACACCCCTCAAACGTGGAGGGATAAGATGTGAAGTAACAAACTGAGATTCTCTGCCGGGCCTGGTCATTCACCGACCTCCCTACGCATCCGCCGTTAACCGAAACGGGTAACACGCACATTTATCTGAGAATAGCATTTTCCCTTCTCTCCTCTCTTGCCCACTTTTTTTGTCTCCCAAGTATCGCGAGCTCATAAAAACCAAGTTTTTTAAAGCGTTACCCCATCCCTTGTTCTGCGAACCATTGAGCCGTCATCCCAAACGGCTACACAGTAATCCAAGAAGTGACCCGAAAATACCCGAGGCTGTCCTGGTAAACAGTGTCGAGCTGTTTATTGGCCCCTACCATAATCTGCCAATAGCCCATCTATTTTTCCACCATTACACCGGTTTCCATCAAGCAGATTTTTTCGAAAGGCAAAAGATATACAAGGAAGCAGCGACTGTCGGCCACTTGGTATACGAGTCAGCGGGTAAGCAACACCCAGTTCCTGAGTCCGCCTGAACCCACAACATCACAACCAATACTGAAACCACATCCACTTCCTATTCATCTTCAAATACCAAATAAGACAAACCAGGTTTCCTTGTATTCTTGTTCCCGTCATCATTCAAAATCCCTTCTTAACTTGATAGGAAAACGAATTTTATCGCAGAAGTACTAACACTACCAACAACCAACAATATTCACGAACGTAAAATTTTTTAGTGTAAAGCGTCTACGTAAAAAACCTTCATGTATATATAGCTTTTACACTATACCAACAACAGCACAAGACCTAAATTGTCTGTTGCCACCATTTTAGCATATTAACTTATCTGTTTTGGCGAATCATCAATATTCACAGTATAAGGTCGTAATTTAAAACTATGTTATTGAACGCGACTTAAAGTGTCTTTTGTCTAAAATATTAACCACAAAGGAATTCCGGCCAAATTGTATTACAAGGCTGACAAAGTAATTACAAACGAAAGGGAATTTAGAAATTGAACATGCACTTGATATGTAAGGTGCAGTAAGACAATAATAAATATGACCTAAATAACTACGGTCGCATCGATATGTCCACAAAAACGTAAATGTATGCAAAACTTTCACTGTTGTTTATGACAAAAATCTCTGGGCCACTGCAATTGCGGTGCCTGAGTAAATGAACTCACAATTGAGAGCTGAGATGCCGCCAAATACAAATGTAAAGCATTGCTAAAGTCGAAACAGTTCGTGACAACCTCGGTTTTTCCGAGAAAGAATTGTTTATTTATTTTTCCGACTGCAGGGGGCAGGGTCCCATATGTTTGTCAATGGATATAACTATTATATGGTTATTAATATTGGTATTGATGCAACATGTTTTGTTAATTATCTATAAAATGAAGATGTCAAGCTAACCGTGTTCTGTCTTTATTCCTAGAAACCTATGGCAAATGGATCAAGCTACACAAACTCAAGATACTTTCATGGTCTTAGGACGTCGAAACTGCAGATGCTTGTTTGCGAATGCTCTGGAACAGACCGTGATTCGCAAATTCGTGGACCTGATGATCGGGAAGTGGAAGCACTGATTTTGGAATATAAAGAGTCAAAGGTATTGCTATTCATGATGTTTATCTCGATGTGGATATTTGACGGGCTACATACAAAATCTTGCTTCTGTAAGAAAGAGTGATGTCTGGATAGTATAGCTAAAATCATTAATGATTCAAGTCCGAAAATCGGAAATGCGCCATGTGCCCTTATGTTGGTTTTCTCGGCAATTACTAAGACAAGACGTACAGCGTCATTTCCTAGAGGTTCACCGAAAGCCATCAAGCTGTGGCAAGGGTGGGAACCTCGGCAAAACTCCAACAGCAATGTCTCTTGACAGAACGCTGGTTATAATCAGATTCTTTTACGTTTGTGTAGTCATATCCTTGATTTGACCATAGATAATAAGGTCAAATTTTTTATATATATTATGTTATATATTGTTATATATTATCTGCAATTTCTAAAACCACTTTCGTGTGAAATTATCTTGTGTGCATTGTACTTCCATCTTATAACGTTTGGCACAACAATGTGTTCAAAGTACATGTTCAATATTATATAACACGATATTGCATAAACATTTTGAAATTGTAAACCACGTCATCTTCGCTTCGCACTTCAACGTTTCAAAATCCCTCCACAATATTCCTCGTGCTTTCCGATTGCGTATTTGCCCTAGTAAAACCGCCGGTATAAGCCTCAAAGCCGCCACAAAATTCAAAGGTCTAGCCAACCTAATAAGGTCTTGCCGTTTTTACCGAAGCCTTCCGCCATCTTGCCAAAGTGTTCCGTAAAAACACTAACATATGCGGGAGATTGGAAAGGTTCCTTCTTCATACTGTCCTCACCCCCGCAAACATTTCAGATTTCGCCGTTGCGGTTCAATAACCGTTATCAAGTAGCGAATAAAAAGCTGCAAACGATAACAACACTTCAGACGATCTAATGATGAAAAATTGACAACTTTTACAAGTCCATGTTATAATAAATAATTTATAAATAATATTGCCAAATTCAATGCAATGTAAAATTACAAAACATTACAGCCTTAGAAACAAACGAAAATTCCAATATTACATAAACATTCGCTGTTGAATTTATGCTAGTTCTAGTTCTTAGGGCGAATCTTGATTTGGAACGCTTTCAATGTATATAAAAAATTCCAATTCCGGGGAAGTGTTTCGGTGGGGTACCTGAGATGATGCGAATTTCGTAAGGCGATGCGGGAAGAGAAAAGAAGAAGAGGATGCAAGATGGCATGCTGGAATAAACGTTCAGCCACACAAAACCCAAAGAGACCAAGGGGCAAATGTAACTAAACAGCCCTCATAAATTGAAGCATAGGAAGAGAAGTGCTAAACTCCATAAACTGGAGCGAATCAGTAGCAGAACAGAGAATTTGGACACAATACATTTTTCTTCAGGTTTTACTAAATGTGATATGGCATGACTGTAACAGTAACTCACAGTATTCAACTGCGGAATGGAATTGTCAGTGGGCATTTTAAACATATTGCCTTTGAAAACAAACAGCAGTTATGTCGTCGATGAATAGTTGCATTTTATTCCAAATAACTTTTCATTTGCAGGTTAGGGGTGAACGTTATGGCCATTTGATGCAGTGACGATCAACCTGATGGGGTTAGTAGGGGTAAGAGGTAATCAGTGCTAACAACAAAGTATATCTCTGATAATTTTGAAAAGTTAGCGCTTGCGAATTCTACCCCATCCCCACCATCCATCAAAGCTGAGCGCCTATGCTCGCCCCAACCCCTCCGAGGCTCCCACCCCTCCGCCCCTCCCTGCGGTTCTCTTCTCAAGCCGCCACCAGCAACGGGAATATTCTCCGTCACCTCTACCCCCGCACCATCTAGTGGTAAGAAGAATGAATTACATGGTTTTATTCCTACTCGCTCGAAGCTTGTAGCGCTGTGGTTTGTTTACATGTTGACAAGCTTGCTGGCGGATGCGTCTTAATTTTCTATTCCAAGTGTTGATAAAAGGCATATGAGTTTGAGAATTGCTAAGTGCTAATGAAAAAACAAGTATATAAGTTTCACATTTTCTGCTACATTATGGCGTCAAGTGAAGGTAGAGTGGTGGAACAGATAAGGATTCGGAGGCCGAAGACTTTCAAGCAGTCGCGGAGTCCGCAGGGATGGTCCCAGATCCAAATGCTCGTACATCACAAATTATTTTCGAAGTTCGCATGGGGAGGGTGTTTATGGACGTACTGAATGTTGAGCATATCAACCAAGACACTTGGCCGACTAATAGCAAGAAGCTTGATAGCAAGAAGAACGATTCTAATCTGACTGTTTCCTTGGGACTACCTAAAGAGCAACACTTCCGCTGGAATAAACTTGGCATACGAGCCAGAAGTGAATATGGGGGAGTCACAAAGACGCAAATTGACACCTGTCGTAAACAGGGGAAGACCCCCGTCTACTTAAGGAGTAGATCAAAAAGTATGTCGTTCTAAAAACAAAAAAACATGGAACGGGATTTGATTCATGACTTTATTAATGAAATATATCGATTACAGGAACTCTAGACTCTGAGGAGATCGCAACTCCATCATTTTCTTCTGCAAGATCCTGTCTTTGGAAAGATCCACGGGGTAAGACTTCGGAGTACGGAAGAAGTCGATGCCGTAACCAAGAACTACACGGCCACAAACGGTATTGAAAGTATCGAAGCTAGGGTCCCCAACATTCAACTGGTAGCCCCATTTTCCACACTTAATTCCCAACACCACAACACCCGTAGTAGAATAATAGCGTTTGAACATTTTTGAAATTGATCGAAATTTCCGAAATTAAATTTTAAACTGGACCTCACAAATGCTCCTGCTCTTATAATTTCAAAATGAATTCTGAAGATCCTCTGCCTTTCTCTAGGTTCTTGCCTGCTGCCTTTCCTTCCAGTCTTTTCTATATAATATTCCAAGAATTTCCTCCTCTGCACCCTCTCAAAACACACAAGTTTTCTTGTATCAATTGCACAAACACACGCGCATGAATGATCTCGTTCAGCCAGTTCTCAAGATTATCTCTCTTCCAACATGCCTTTATGTTCAATGAAATTCCAAATTCTCCTGACTTTCAAAAAACACTCATCACCATTTCAAAGTTGACAATGCTAATGTTGAAACGCCAAGTGAATCAGTTTTTGACAATCACAAGAGCAATGTTATATAAAAATTGTAATCTACAGCTCTTGAAACGACGGCGAATGTCAAAATTCCTACCGGATTTACATTCACAACTGAAGGCGTAGTGGCCATTCGCGTCCAGCCATAACCGACGCTCATCAAAGCGTCAAACCGAGGATTCTAATTTTTGTATCGGTAGTGAACTGAGTTTCGAAAGGATATGAAGACTACTAAATAGCGGCTTCAAACGAATTATTCAATTTGGCCGAAACTTTATTAACGATTCACATTGATATTCTACTGCCATCACCGGTTTATTTTCTTAAAGTTGCCAAAACACTATTAATGAGAAACGGAATTCGTAATCGCAGTCATTTCTGAGGACGCAGGACATTCTCCGGAAAACGACCTTGAAAGTTGCCAGGCGGATCGTAGTTGGCACACACGAAAGTGCTTGAGCCGCGACTTGCAAAAGCAATCCCGAACCGTTCCGATGTCTTCCAGATTACCTGAGTAAAGTGACCTGTGGATGCGAACATAAGTTTTTCATCAGTCAACTCCATCGTCAATTATGGAGCAAGAAAGAGTATAAACTTGTTTTTCGTTTTCATTAACCTGTTCCGCTTTTGAAACCTGGGTTGTTGAAATTATAATCCTTGATTTCGTCGTACCAAGCTTTGGTAGCCATTTTCCCAGTTACCTTCATCCCACCGGCCATGTACAAATTTTCACCCAAACCGCACGAGCTATGGAACATGGAATTCTTTGCAGCCAT
>JAQGBJ010001957.1:0-19355 GCA_034698345.1 Sphaeridia pumilis
AGTATAGTGGTAAGTATCCCCGCCTGTCACGCGGGAGACCGGGGTTCGATTCCCCGTCGGGGAGGTTAATTTTTGCACATATTTTCCTTATAGCCTTTAACTTAAATTAGTTTTATTTGACTTTATAGCTTCACGAGTACTGAGAGAGCAAGAGCAAATATACCTTTTGACTATTGCTTGTTTCCAGTAAGTGCAAAATCAACTTTCAAAGAAAAGCCTACATTCACTTCCCTGTAAATTGCACAAAAGCCACGCTATTCTGCCGTTATTGTTGACGCCATCAGATTTTGAAACTGTCGCATTGTTGAATCGCCTAATGTCTTTTGAATAGCCTTCAGCGAAGGATCCTCAGTCGATCAACTTTCTGGACAAGCAAACGCCTTGAGATGAGCCTTAAATCAGGCATTGTTGTCGCTATTCTTGTTGTATTTTCCTCATGTTCCATTATCGAGTCCCGTGTGTCCATGTCAACTCCCTATGAATTTTGACTCTATTCAAATAATATACGTGTGTGTATTGTTGTTGTCCAATTTCCTATTTATCCGCCTATTATTCTTCCCCTATTGAATTGGCTGGAGAAAAGGTCTTGCTTTTGGTCCGAGCCAAAAGGACACAAGAGTTTCCAGTTGCGCGCCGCGCGGTATATGTATGTATCTCCTGCCGAGTTTCGTAAATCAATACTCATTCCTTTGAAGAAGCTGATCGATCTCGATAACCTATCAATAAGCTATTATGCGCTTAGAGGTTTATAGCCAAACCCCGAAGATCCTTCATACTGTGCCCTTGGTTCGTTTCAAACCTGGAACCCCGACCTAGAATCCGGAGGCCTTTGCAGCATACCCAAAAACTGGAACACTTCCGTTTGGTCCAGGAAAAGTGCAAAAGGCTCTTCTTCCCTTAAGGACTATTAGCCGTGCCTTGTGTAAGGTTATGGCATGTAATTGGAGACCGTAATTGTTCACTTGTGTCGCTCGAGTTTGACGATGCGTGCATTTGACAGCCATGCCTTTCGATTCGGCCCATTGTTGCCGCTAATGCGGTTCCACTTATGGTCCACCGAGTGGCTGAAATCATTATATGGTTTACCGAGAGGCTACAAAAGAAATTGCTTCATTCACGCACAAGGGTATGTACACGTGGTGAGCTTTTTGAAATTTTGTAACAGGAGTATACGGCCGAACACTATATGAATTGTATACATACAGCTTCTTGTTAATTGTTGTAGTTTGTCTTGTTGTTGCTGATATGAGAAATCAGCTTGGGGTTAGTTGATCGTGTGAACCACTTTTGTTCGCGTTTCTTTTTCCATCCATCTATATAATAGCTCCATAGCTTCCCTTGAATACTGGAAACGTGTTGCTTTCTTGTATTCTTTTATTTATGGGTTTGTTGGAAATCTTGCAAGTTTCTTTGTGTCAGGAGGGAAAGTTGTAAAAAGAATTAAAGGGCCTCTATTCCTCACACGTGTTCAATAATATCTCATGATATGAAAGCCCAAAGCAAGGAGCTTCTTATGAAGCCCTTCATAAACAATTACGATTATTGTTATGTTTATTATATGGCTCACAGTATCAGCTTTGCCTTTATAGACTTTTTGGCCCTGTTATTACGTCTGCAAGCAAATGATTTTAAATTTTAAGTTTTGAACCTTAACTTTTTTTACAGCTTCCAGATTTTTACCAGTTACTCCAGCCTGTACTTTGGATCTTGATGACATTAATTTTAGTACTTCTTTCTACTGACTTTATTAGCGTCAACTGCAGCTACAGTTTAGAGTTTCCAAATTTTAAAACACTGATTCTGTTCAAAATTTAGAAATTATAGAGTGAAGCTTGCATTTATATATATACCTGAGGCACGCTATTTTTCAAAACCCCGGAAGAATCCATAATCATAATTGATCATCTTGATTTACTCCGATTACCAATTATACCCTGGCGCTACGTAGTTAAACATTATGATCCTTGAACTTGGTCCAAACATCCAGGTAATTTGAGCTAAAGATTGAAACCTCTGATTTGAGCCGCTTGTAAAACTCGAGCGTTTACATGCTGAATTATATTGGTTGCTGATTCATAGGATTTCACGACGCTAAATTCTTCCAATGTGAACAACAAAGTGGTCTTTTCATGTCCATGCATTTTGTATGCTCGCATAAGCTGAATCAGGATGAATGTGGAGATTATACGGAAAAGAAGATTGAACCTTGTTGTTTGCACCATTGAATACGAGATTTACTCGGTGATCTTTTAAACAGGGAAATTGTTAAATGGTAAATGGAGAAACGCTACCCAAGAAAGAAGGAAAAGAAAGAAAGTGAGTTGAATAGGGGCTTGAATCTTATTTGATGTTGTTTTGAGCCAAGTTTTAAAAGCCTTTTTCCTTTAGCTGAAGGCTTCAGGTAGGTGCGGCGGCGATCCCTTGGAGGATCGCCCAAGAATATGCGTCCAGTTTGGGCAACGTGAGGCCACAGAGGGAAACCACCATTATCGTTTGACCTGGGCGGTTCCAGGAGGGTGGCACACAACAAGGGACTTACCTGCACTTTGTGGGCCTTTCCCTTGTAATAATGATAGCTTTTGCCCACTAACTATCGATGGATCCTATAAGGAAGGAATATACGCATTTACAAAGTCCATTCCTCCATTTCCAGTTTGGATCAAAGTCAATTGCCTTCGTGAGGGCTATTGAAATTGAAAGACTTTTTTCCCCTTAAAGCGCCCAATGTATGGGCCGAGAAACAGGAAGTGAATTGTTCAAAAACGAGCTTCAATCGATAGTTAAAAGGCACACCTTCCAAATCAGGGCTGGGAGCCTCAAGGGGCGGAGTAGTCACTCTGTCGACTTTGTCACCAAAGTTGTAGACTTTCATTGAACGACATTGAATTCAAGAGTACGCGAACATAAGTTCAGAACTTGGCGCTCAAGCTCGTAGAATGGAGCAGCTATTAATCAAGTTGGTTTCCGACAAGGATAAGAATAGAAATGATTGTCGAATCTGAAGATTATTCATGGAGAAAGCGTGTAAATGCGCCCAAGTACACACCTCCGGTTGCATTCAAGCTCAGTAATTGTTATCGGAAGAATCGTTTTTCCAGGTTTTGTTATCGGAAGTGGAGAAGAGGATTCAAGCTCGATTGCACTTATCGAAAGAAGAAAAACACCATTGACAATTATTGACAAAATCGGTGGAATCAAAGCCTATGTCTATAAAAGTATGTACAAATTCCCACCATAAGTAAATAAGCAAGCTACATGACAATTGTCAGCTCACAGAAGCATTTAAACTACATGTGTTGTTGATATTGTATTTGTCAATCAAGATAACTTTCAAGTGATGGACCGTGCTTCCGCTATTGTTTATATAGTCACAGATGGTTCATCAATAATCAAATCAAAAGACATGCAGACACAAGGCCGACACATGAAATTACTTATACGCTTCTAAATTTTATTTCGTTGCAAAAAATACGTGCACTTGGACTTATTTACTGCCTTTTATCGGGTTGTTACACACCGATAAATGCAGCGGGTTTGCCCGCCAAAACCGCCCGATTCAGTCGTTGGTGGCATACTTCCTTGGTGGCGCTCGCACAAGTCAGTCGCCCAACTGCGGCTACCACATGGCAAATGAAACGTAAACGTAACTCATCAAAGACCGTATATTGTTACTAGTTCCCAACTGATCCCTTGAAGAATTTACAACGTGTCTATTAAGGGCTCAAATGACTTCAAGTCTCATGCTTCCACTAAAATTCTCGCCCTTGTCTGTAGGTTGCGTATAGACTTGTTCTTAATTGAACCACCGCAATTTCACAGCTTCTTCGCTGGCGATCGGTTTTTGGAAGACCCACAACTCGCACTAATTTCAAAGAGCCTGGTCAATACCGCAGCCAACAAGTCAATTAATTTTACCAACTCCATTTATTTATACTTGCTCCCTTTCATTCGACTTTAAGTCCCTCGGAGGCTCGCTTTCAAACAAGGGAATGGAATGCGTTTCATCTGATTTCCTGATACTTGAGGCCATAAACTTTGGTCGGCTGCTGGGTTATTATTATTTTTTTCAGCTCGTGCTGTCGGCGGCGGCAACCGGTGTAAATTCCAGGCGGTGGGTCATTCAGTTAATTGCTTCCTGGAGATTATCATCCAGGCTCGAGGCGGCATGAGATTCTTTCCTGGAGGTTTCCAAATGAATATTCTATCATGATGGATTGCTATATATACTTGCTCGATTTCTTCCCAATACTGAATATAGTCCCCACCCCAAAAACATTGATTTATAAATTTATAGCCGTTCATAGGGTCTAGCACCTGATCTCTACATTAATTTTTTAACTTGTCCCAAATATTTAATTCCCAGTACCGCCAATCCCTGTACGTAATGAAGGCTCCCCCCCCAAAACCCCATAAAGCAAGAGCCCATGCTATCCTTTTCATCAAAAGCCCCCCCGTTTATATCTGACTTACGAAGCCCTGGTGACGGCATATTGCCCATCGAACGCAAGTACCCACCCGTACGTGCCCCATCGTAATTGTTTGCTTCTTCTTTGAGAAGACCCTTTACAAAATGCCTTGACACTGCCGAGTGTTTTCCCAGGCTCCGTCGTCCCCATCGTCATCACCACCAGCTTCTTTGCCCGTATTGTTGTCATTACATACACACAAAGATGTTATCCAGAACAGAACTCGCCTGGAGAAAAACATCCAGTTTGTATATCCACACACATGATGGCTTTTCTTATCAATCAATGCGGGCCTACTGTTAACCTACTGTTTGGCTGGGCATCAGCAAACCCCCAATGCTCCAAAGGCCCCTGACCAAGAACCGCCCTTGGATCTGATACACGCCAACGTCTTAGCGTTTCTGGATAAGGCTCTCTGGAGAACCTCTGGAGAACATGTGTTCCACGAGACATTACTCGTTAACAAGCTCAAGATACGGTGTAAGTAGCGGACAATCTGGTGGCTGCGATATCCGATGCGTGGGAACCCAGTTCCGAGGAGCTTTCCCACGGAAAATGTCCACCTGCCCAACACACTTCTCCACTACTGTATCAACAACCAAAAGATTTTTCTTAAGATAACTTCAACATGTTTCTTATCCCGGGACCCTTTCAAGACCTTTAATCGGGCTGTAAACCGACCTTTCGAACCGATACATTTATTCCAAGCTGCACGGCCAAGACAGCGGGAACGTGGAGGAAGTAGTAGTAATTTTTCCCTCGCTTTTGTAGTAATTCCAATTGCGCATGCTGAGCGCAAGTGTTGCGTACGTCTGACGGCGCGCCGTCAATTCAAAGGTCAGAAGCGCTACTGAAGCGCGCGCGCGCAAATTTAAAAATGAGTTTTGAATTTAGCGAAATGGGTTGCAGAACTGTAGATACTTTATTAATGAAGGGATTAAGCGTGTGGTCGACTGGATCCAAGTCAAGTAAAATGTGAATGGAGGAGCATTGGAATTCGGACGCCATATGGAAGGCGGTCGAACTGACTGCATTCAAGTCGGACAGAGTGTATTGATTATCATATTGTTTGTCGGAAGGAATCTCATCTCTTCAAGTCTGCCCAGGTGTGCTTTTTCCCACACTCGCAACCTGGAAGCAGCAGGTAGTTAAGGTGGACTAATCGGAGAGAAAAACCAGGTAATGCCCCGTGGACGGGTTAAAGGATAATCCGATGCTCCCTCCACAGGCACAAACTACTAATTTTATTCAAACACGCGCCATAACGTGCAGTCATCTCATCTTCAATCTTCGTGCTGGGAATCCTATAAAAAATCTTTATACCAAAACAATAAAGACTTTTATCAAATATACTTTCATCCCTTGCTTTTAGTCTTCGTTGCAATGCAATTAATTAATTGTCCAGGTGAGCAACTTGGTTGTCAGATATTTATACTCTTGCCAAAAATACTAAAAATTGTAATTTTAAGAAGTTAAATTTTCCAAGTCTTTTTGTAATTTCAAGCACTTTTTTAACCCTTTCAAATGTAGGCCAAGATCATCGCATCACCTGGTCTTTGATCAAAGTTTTTGTATGTATACGCACTTCATTGAAGTCTGACATGGACCAGCAGCTTGGACGCCCATTCGCATTCCGATGCAAATAATAAACGTTATTATACACAACTAAACTGGACATGTAATTGTTTCGCATTTCGCTGGACATCTGGTGGTCAGTGCATTTTTTAACTGGCCGCCGCCACGCCGCTCACACGTCCGTCTGTCTATTTACGCGTGCATGTTTTGTTATTATTCTATTGTTTCCTTTGGTCGTGGTCAAGCTGAAGTTAGTATTTTAAGAAGACGTTCAGTGTCCAGCAAAAAACATACACGCTTTCCCCTTCTCAATCTTCTTCTCCTACTTGTTGTGCATGCATAAACATTTTTCTCGATGCTATTTTACGAGCTGCACATGTTACTTTTCTCACGGATTTAAATGGACTCTGTCTTGTTGATCATCAAGTTACGTGTGTATGTGTTACAACCCGCGGTTTCAGGGTCGAATTCCGTCTCAAGTTCACAAACGTTCTGGACACAAGAATCATTCCTGTTACAGTGCTGATTAGCATATATTAATGATTCGTGAATGCACAGCACCTCCACTTCTGGTTTTTGCCTCCAGGAAAACTAATGACTCGAGGGAAATTAGAGAAGATGCTGGAGAAAACTGGATTTCCGATAAGAAAAATGTATATATACATGCCAGATTAAAGTTTCAAGCCTACAATTATGATAGGGGACGATGAGGAACAAGTGCAGCAAGTGCACACACGAACTTGTCTGTCAGTCAGTCAGAGATTTTTTATGAGGACATGTTTCTTCCAAGTTGTTCGACGGAGGAACAGGTGCCCTTAAGGACAGCTCGGCGCAGATGGTCCAAGTTCAAGTTCAAAGGGTTGTAAAAAATTACGGCATTGTCATGTGATCATGCGCGTCTTGTCATGCAGAAGAAGAAGCAAGTGCATCAGTGCATCTGTTGGAAGCATTTCAAACTTTGAATTTATTTCAGCTCCTCCAGCTTCGAAATTTACAACTGGTTTTTGTACCCTGAAATCACAGAGAAGCCATGTCAATCTATAAAAAGTTTTTTTATATTTTTGAAGGATTTTGGAACTGTAGATTTGTTATAAGCCTCTGGCAAAAAAAGTCGGTTTTTTGAAACCGTATATCTTTTGCTCCATTATCTTCAGGTTCTGCCTGAAGAAAGTTATTTCTACAGCGCTTTTATTAAAATCAGAGCATAATTCCTGGTTCTAACCGTATTTTGTCAGAATAACTGTCAATCTTCTCTTCCGGGTGTAAATTCCTTATTCTGTTCCGAAAAACAAGTATATATTTTGATAATCCCCTGGAGTGAATATAGTAAACAAAACATGGAATCCTTTGGTTCTGCCTTCAGTTCTGCTACTTGTTGTTTTCATATCACAACTTTCAAAATATGTATTCGAGCCCAGAATTTAGGCGTGAGGACAAGGCTGCTGAATGTCAAAATTCCTACCGGGCTTACATTCATAATTCAAGGCGTTGTTCCTATTCACGTCCAGTCATCACAAGGCTCATCAAAGGGTTGAATTTTAAAACTTTTGAAATGGACACCAGGAGCCTCTGTGCTGTTTTGTCCACAGCTTAGAGTAAAATTGATGAAGTATCTCTGTTGTAAGCTTATGCGGTAGCAAAAGGATTCAAATTCCATGCTATTAAATACACAGCTCATTTCATATTCACAAACCAAGGGAGCACCTGCTCTTGTGGAATTTTTCGGAA
Source organism: Sphaeridia pumilis (assembly GCA_034698345.1). NCBI lineage: Eukaryota > Metazoa > Arthropoda > Collembola > Symphypleona > Sminthurididae > Sphaeridia > Sphaeridia pumilis. Next base: position 7,770 of record JAQGBJ010001957.1, read on the forward strand.
GCTGGGCTGAGTCTTTTCTGGTTATTTTTCGTCTTGTAACATTTGTGGCAACAAATTATCATTTGTGTGTTATACACATTTGTGTTTATTATATATGATCCTTTTTTGTATTCTTTCTTTGAGGGAATCTGACCGGAAAAATATGTCGGTTTTGTTACAATTGTCCCAGCATTGTTACGCTATGCTTCAGGCAGGAGGACAAGACCATTGTTGTGATTTAGACAGAAGAAAAGTATTGGACACAACGGGTTGGAATGCCAAAATAACTGTTTGTTTATCTTTCTTCAGGAATGCACATCTTGCTCACCTTCAGTTTACTTGTCCAGTGTCAAGGCTTGAAAAGGCTTGTTTGCATCAGGACTTCGGGACAGTCCTTTATAACTGTCCTAAATTGACCACCTCGCCAAAGCTTCAAAGCTTGGGTGGCTTTGAGGTTCTTCATTCAGAGCCTGATTTTTTTTCAAATTTTGGTTCCAGTAACGGTTAAATATAATTTTTTCTTGGATACGCTTTTTCTCCAGGAGCCTTCTCTCCAGCTGTATAATGAAGATGTCCTGAAGGTAATTTCAAGCCAACATTTATATCGATGCGGTATCACGTCAACCCATTCCAGACGCTATTATTAACCTAATACGGCATGAATATAGTCATGATTTGAAATTTTGGTAAAAAATCCAATAACACAACTAGAAACTGGAGATCTGGAGACACAGACTCCGGGTCGGATTGATTTTCTCCACCAGTCTATTATTACAGCTACACGCATCACGCTTAAACTTTCCAGGCTTTTCAGATCCACGAAAAACTATATAGCTTTACAGTTTCTTCTTTTTTGTCCAGCTTCTCCAGCACTCTTGCTCATTATGATAATTTTATGAAAATGACAGAGCAACAGGTTGTTGTTTGTACCTTTGTTTTTCTGCGGTATCATCCAAAGATCCTCATTATTACCTGCCCGGGAACAGGTTCAATTTCATAAAAATTTGTTCTCAACCACGCTCATTATACTTAAATATGCGTGCTACTGTATTTCTACAGTTTCTCCAGCCTGGAACACTCCTGACGTGCTGCTGGAACTCAACTGGAACATTCAAATTCAGGTAGCAGCCAAATTACATATATCCATCGGCCGATGGCACTTTGGTCCAAAATGGTCCATCGAATTTCAAATCGGAGGATATAATATACACATACACACGTCTCTATCGCTGCCGGTCATTTCAGAACCGAATTCAGTAGCCAAAATCCTCATGGCAGCATCCCAGAGCTATTATTAGTGGTCCTCGTTGATATGAATACGTTTGCATGAGATTTCGTGTTGATTGATGTACTGTAAATTACTGCAAGGGCCTGGAGTCTTCTTCTGAAGGCCTGCAGCTCTTGGACACGACACTCTTTGGATTATTTTGGTAGATTAATTCGGTAATTTTTATGCGATTCAAACGATGGGAACTTGCTGTTGGCGTGACGCCTCGAGAACTTCGGGCTACTGCGTATACATACACGAAGTGAAGGCTTCTGGAATTAAACTATACATCTTTGGATGCGTTTCTTAGCATCAAAGTAATTTGATCTCTCACTATATTCATGGACCTCTAGCAATCAATATCACATCACACCACGGAATTATCTTTTGTAAATGGACAATCTACAAGGTGCTATCTGGACAAGAATCGAGAACACGCAATTTTCCAGCTACTGGATTCCATGATAATGGACCATAAGAAATATAATTAGCGTCTTCAACTAAACAAGTTCCATAGTAGCTACTCGTCTTGCCTTGGCCGTTAGTCTCATCAGATCGGCCCTTGGCCAAATATCGACCTATTTCCCAACCTTTGGATTTCGGTCAGCAGCAGACACCTCTTGAAACTATACAAAAATATTATCGTTTGTTCAATGACTGTTGCGTTGGCTGTTGCAACAATAAATTTTTGATACAGAAATGGCGAACAAATGGCCAACGGTATTTACCTCCAAGACGTCATGACATGACGTTATGATCAGTGTCAATTATTTGAAATTCACAAAGCGGAAATCGCACACTTTTACCCTTGCATCGAAGTAAGGTACTGAATCGGCAGGCGTCGATTTTGCCTATTCATCCCGCCTGTGAATAAAAGAAGAAGCGTTCGCGGTCAGCCGAACTCATGTCCATTCAACCGAAATGGACAAAAGCCTCAGCAGCAAGGAAGAAAGTGGGTAATGTTTTGATACGGAAGCCGATGGCGGAGAAGCCTTTTATTCGCCAACTGACACCGTCTCATCACATATATCTCGCATGATTTCGCCTAATGAATGTGTATAATCAAACCTTTTTGTTCTTGACTTTTTCCCCCAGATAAACATACATGTGCGATATATGGAAACTTCTTGTCCCACATTCTTTTCATCCCTTTGGCAGGTGTAATGAATCATAATTTAGCGCCGCTACTGTACAACAACCAAACCTGACACTGATCTGTCCAAAATATGATTCGTCATCACTCTTGCATATCTCTTTATATATATGTATTGGCAATTAGCTCGAATTTTATTTTTGCAAAGGTGCATCACAAAGAAACGCATCAAAAATCATATATTTCAATATATGCTTATGATTTACCTGCAGCAGCTCCGTCTTATAAAAACCCCGGGAAATCTTCCCAGCTCAGTAGTCTTATTCCTGATTTCGCCAACGAAGCAAGCTAAAAATCCATCAGGAATATCAAAAGTGCAATGTTATTACCGTGCAGTAAGCTACGGAATGTAGCTTTGGTCCTTGTTGGACTTCTGATTCCGATAGCCATCGGTTTAAGAAACAATAGTCAACTCAGTAGATCCACCGCCGACGACCAAAGACCGAAAAGAAGCTATGCTCGAGCATGGGACCACAACTTAAACGGCGTTAACTGGGCGAGTCCTCGCGGAGACATCAGCGGTGGCGGCGGCGGCAGTGGTGGTACTTCTGACCAAGTGTCGGGCGTCGCAGCTTATGGAGTTCCACTCGCCGCAGCTGCTGCTGCGACCTCAGGTGGCTATGGTGGAGGCTATGGAGGAGCCGCTGGAGGTGGAGGCGGCTGGGGAAGTCAAGCAGAGCCTATGAAGTACTATTACCAGGTCATGCCCGGAGGCGGCGGTGGTCACCACGGAGGAGGAGGTCACGATCATCAAATGTCTGGAACCGGTTGGGGTGAAGAAGACGATGATGGTAAGTTATAGTTAACCCTTGGTTTGTATTCAATCAAGCTAGTGCAATTTTTAAAACTCCCGCGCATTTTTCAGACATGATGGACATTGCCCAAATCGCAGGCCTCGCCTGCCTCAAGGGAATCAAAGGCATCAAAGCCTTCAAAGCCAAAAGTCTCATCAAAGCAGCCCTGGCGCCGATTCTGCTCCCGATAATGCTTCCGGTCCTTCTTCCACTTCTTTTACCGCTGTTGCCAATTCTCCTGCCGATTTTGTTGCCCTTGGCACTTCCAGTCCTTCTGCCGCTTGCTTTGCCGTTCTTGCTCCTCCTTCTCCTCTTCACGCCCATTCCAGTTATGGTACCTCCAGGTCGGCGAGAAGCGTCTTCCAACGGATCTTCCTTCGATATTGCTTCCATTGTCGACACCATCAAGAAAACTGATGGCAAGCAAGTCGCGAGAGCCCTCAAGGACGAATATTCAAGGGTCTTTCGCCATGTTGTCACTTCGACAGAGTGCGTAGAGCGGGTTTCTTGCGAATTGAATCGAATGGCCAAGAATGTCAAAGCTGATGGCCTTGTCGGAAAGTACGTTTAAAAATCATATTGGTTCAAGAAACTCTAGAGCTCCAACTAAACTTTTTGTCTCCTTCCAGAGCCACTTCGATGCTCAGCAGCTTCAGCCCCGACCTCGGCCGCCGGGTCTCCAAAGCTCTTGGCGAAAAGTGCCAACGCTATAAATGCCTATACTAACCTTCATAATTTTCTTCGTTTTGACTTTTCCGACTCTCTTCGACTCTTGGACATTGACTGACGCTTGACGACTGGACTTGAACTGACCTCTGACCTCGACTCGCCTGACTTGACACCTGACGTACGACGGACACGACTTATTCTGCTGACTCTGGACTTGTTGTTATTAATTTATTGTTTTTGCCTTGCTGTTATTAAATTATTTGAAAAAAACATTCTTGCTTCAGTTCACGTGGTCTCATTCTTGTTTACTGAATTCCAGCACGTCCAAGTCAAGTCATAGCTTTAATCAGCATTTGAGTTCACTATGAGCAAATCAGCATTGATACACATTTCCCCCTTCAAATCCATCATCAGCCGTTCAACTCTTTATTTTTTTAAACAGGTCAAAAATATAAATCGTGCGTGTGCCTGCTTTCCCTCAACAAATTCAGTAGCCCATGATGACTAACAAAACCATCAGAAAAAATTGCACACGAACTCACAACCTCCAGTATAAAAACGCAGGACATAAAAAAGCTAAGATTGCACCGTTCCCACGGTTCTGAAGTCTCTTTTTAGCGCTAGCTTTATCGTACGTTGTTTGTTTATCGTTTTGTCTCATGGCATTCGGCGTACGCAATGCATTCCGACGTAGCAATTAAATTATGATCCGCCTTTATGTACATCGAATACGGTTCATCAGCTTTTGGCTTACGATCAGGTTCACAGGAGTATCAACTTACACGAGCCACTTTCCACGTTCAGTGCATTGGACGTGACAAACGTCTCACAAGGTGCTGAGTGCTGACAAGGCCTTTTTTGAACCAGCAGTTTAGATAATAAATTTTGCTTATCCTTCAGTCAGTAATTTCTAAACTTGCACGCAATTTCAGCAATGGAAACCAAAACGGATGTTTGTCATTTTTGCGGATACGGTAGGATCAACACTTTGAAATTTGCAAAATGCAAAAACTAGACAATACATTTAAAAAGAATGCTGTCTGTCTAAAATACATTGACTTTTAGCCTTCTGGTATTGGCAAAATTGCTCGTCGAAACCGCAAACGGCAGCAGGCGCTTGTTTGCCATGTTACAGGATGTGGTTTCAAAAACACTTGTTCAGATACAAAGTTAAATTACATAATAATACATTTTAATCTCAATTTATCCATATATGTTCTGTACATGTCTGATCTGAACTTATGTTTCTGAAACGTGTCGGCAATTATTAGCGCGGTATTTAACTGTCCTTAGCTCCTTTTGTCTCTCAGGTATTTTTCCAGGTTAATGAAAAATATATTGCGGTTTTGGCTTGTGTGTATTCTTTCTTGGCTTGTGTATATTTTATTTGCCGCAATTTTTAGCCTTAGCCAGACAAGCAGAAAACAAAATTACATTCTCCATTTGTACTTCAGGAGAAAGTCATTTCTCAAAGTCCTTTAGCCAGAGCAAATAACGTGAGAAAAACATTAATGGCCAAACCTACTACACCTTTTGATTGTTTCTGTCATCAGCCCAAAAGTCTCATCAAAAAGATCGGAAGGTGACTCAAGGTAAGATGAGACCAATTTCAAAGTCGCTCGCGACCTTCCGATGTCGGGGCTGCCGCTCGGACTGCGGCTCGCCACACGTTGTCCATGTGCATCTTTGGCCGATTAAAGGCCCGTCGTGTGTGCCCCTGTTGGCATGTTGGCTAATGGTAATTGTTGTAAAGATCTTTAGGTTAAAGCAATGGGCAGACGAAGAAAGATGATGATGATGATAATGGTGTGGCCATGGTGGTGGTGTGGTGATTGTTGTTTTGTTTTGCTTCCCTCTCCTGGAACGTGGGTACAAGTTGACGATTTGGTTCTCACGGTTCTCGACTCGTTTTTTGGGTTATTCCTGCTTCTGGTGGTGCTTAACACCTGGCCTCGGCTCCCTGTCCAAGTCCGCAGCCCCACACACTTGTTCATCTTCCCTACGAGCCTTTCCCCTACTCTTGGATCCGTGGGAATCCAGTTGGCCCGGCAATGGGAATTCCTTCACTCGATCCCTTATTATTGCCGAGGGTCCATGTTATGCCATGACCGAGCCGCGGCACGGCCTGCTGGTTTCACACGCTCTTCTTGGCTGCTGGACCCTTATCGCCTCCCATACACACGCCTCACCGTCTCCTCGTCCATCGCTATTCATCTCTCGGCATCTCGGCTCGTGTCCATGTCCCAGCATTGCCATACATGCCTCAACCTCCAGCAATAAAACCCGCCGCCAACTCGACTTCAGCCACAGACCAAACGCAACAGTTCAACTGAACACATCTCCACATTCGAGCTCCAGCCGCTCCAAAGCAAACGTGCTTTCACTCACTCAGTAAAAACTTCAAGTTTTCAACTTCGCTGCCAACTTCAAAGCCAATGGCTCCACTCAAGGAAATCCGCAGCTTTGCTGCTCAGTCAACTTCGGCTGAACCCATTTCTCGTACCATGCAGTACAGAAAGGTGAGTTTCGGAATTTTTTTAAAATTTCCAAGCCTTGGAGTTTGGAGTGGAGAAAGTTGCAAAAATGTAAAGACAATTTTACTTATAATTTTTTTTCCTTGTTACAGATCACCAAACCACTGCTTGAACGCCAGCGCCGAGCGCGCATCAACCGCTGCCTCGACGAGCTCAAAGACATCTTGGTCGTCGGACTTCAGAACGACGGCGAGAACGTCGCCAGACTCGAGAAAGCCGACATCCTCGAACTCACCGTCCGCCACCTGCACAAGCTCACCGTCGAAGCTCAGCAACAGGTCAAGCAGCAACAGCGTCCAATCGCCGACGAAGAAAAGTTCAGATCCGGCTACTCCGCCTGTGTCCGCGAAATCTCCCGCGTCCTGGCCTCCACGCCCAAAATGGACGTTTCTGTCGGCTCCAACCTGATGGTCCATCTTGGGCACGCTTTGAACCAGATGTCAAGTCCTGCCGCCCAAATCGTCGTCCCGGTACCAGTTCAGTGCCAACCGCTCAACATGACCATGCGCCAGTCGCCCGCTTCTTCGCCTGCAGCCTACCGGCCGTACACTCCGCCGGCGTCGCCGCAGTCCTCCGAAGTGTCAACTTCGACCGGTCCAGTGTCGCCTTCCAGGGGCAGTGTTTGGAGGCCCTTTTAAACAGTGTATAAATGTATAGGAGCCAATAGTGTGTTGTAAATTCAAAAGTGTTTACTAAAGTGTACATATGTAGTTTATAGTAGCAACGCCGTAGATTTCTCACAATCAGGTCTTTCAAAAGTGTCCAAAAATTGTGTGTAGGTTTATGTATAACGTCTAGGCAAGTGACTGACAATCAGTTTAGGCTTTTTTAATACGTTGATGAATCAAGAATCCAATGGTTCATGACACGGTTTTGATATACTCAACATTCTGTTTAGGCTGATTTCCCCTCTGGTTGTTGACAGACCGTGTGTGGGAATTCAGCGGTAATTTGTACAAAAGTTTGCGATAGGTAGGCCCGAATCTTCCTTGCGGAATTTTCGTGGACATTGCGGAAGCAACAATCAATAAGTTAGAGGCCGTTCAAGTAGTTTGGTTTTTTTGCTATTTCTACAGTTCTTGAGCCTTGGTTTGTATACATTTTGTAGATTTTTGATTTGTTTTTATTTTTCAAGAGCCGAGTGAAAGTTGAGAGAATGCAGTTTCCGGTTAGCAATGTTTCAGTTTTTTGAATCATTTGTTTGTGATATGTTTTATATTTTTGTTTAGTTGTTATTGTTGTTTATACAACACCAAATGTCTTTCAGTTTGTGTGGGTGATTTAAGTTCAATCTTTGCTTATGACTTTAAATGACCAAGAGGTTTTGTTTAGTTTGTCAGTTGAAACTGTGATAATAGAGTTTAAGCAAGCTGCGGAATGACAATCAATGAATACATATTTTCAGTACAGATGCGAAATAAACTGAAATTCAAACACTATAAAAATCTTTGGTTTTGTGCATTTTATTATCGCTAGCTGTAGCTGTAAGTAAGAATAACACGAGCAATAATCTTAATCTTAAGGTCATCTTGTACCTGCTCTGCAGAGAACTTAATAGAACTCATAATTTTCATTTGCAAATACAATTCATCCTTAAAAAAGATTTTTTAGATCTAGAACGTATAATTTTGCAATTTTAAATCGCTACAGGAACCTTCAGTAGGAGCCCGAGGCCAACTTCTACTGAGAAAGTCAGTACAGCCACAGCAAGAATCGTACTTGCAAAAGCCAGCAAAAAGGTAATTCCAGGAACCTGTAGGTTAAGCCGTTCGACCCTGTCGTAGACTTCAGAGATTTCCTCATTAAGCCTTTGGTACCAGGGCGGTCTCAATATTTTGTCCCATTTATGCCACAGGTTGAAGATGCCCGATTCTTGAACCGCTGCTATACGCTTGGCCATCCATTTTGCAGGCTCAAAGTATCTGTCCTTGACGTATACAAAGAAAGGCGAGTCGTTTCGTTCATAGATGGCGCTCTTGCTCTTTTCCCGAACTTTAGCTCCTCCAGTGTGCCCGTAGAAAGTTGGATTATCTGCTTTTGCCATTGCCTTTTTGAACAGGTTCCAGTACCACGGAAACTCTGACTTGCGAATCACAAACGCTGATTTCGGAAGGCGAGTCATCCAAAACACCGACCAAATGTCTTTTCGCAAAATCAGGGTTCCAGCTCTAACGTCCTTGTATTTGCCGTCAAAGGTAGGGTAAGGCAGTGTCACATTTTCTTCGTACATTGTTTCACGCATGTAAAATGACCAGTTGCCCGGGCCGAGTAAACCGAATTGATTTCCTGCCGCCACCATCGACTGATATTCATTTCCTGAAAACCCTGCGAAGTGCTTCGGGCACAAATGTTCGCTGTGCTTCAGGTGTTTGAATTCCCTTCGATATATTTTGTTAATGGGTAAAGTCATCCAAGTTCCGAATCTAGGTTCTTCAAGCAATGACAGCTCATACTGTCTTGGAGCCATAGTTATTGGGCTTCCTTCTTCGTAATCCACTTGATCGCTGTGTTCTGGTCGCCCATTCACAAACCACCAAAGCCACGCCTCGTTAATGTGCACTCCAACTGAATTTTCCTTTTTTAGTTTCCATTCGCATTCGAATGGATTGGCGAATATGAAGAGGCTGAACTCGGTATAATTTTGCCAATATGTTAGTCCAGTTTCGTATGGAAAGTTATTGACGTAATTGGATTTCAGAAGACCACGGAAACCATTTGACAATACCAGGACCGCCATCATCCACGGAATCACTACAATAACTATCGCACGCCTTGTCCGGTTCGTTACAGCTCTGTTTAACGGTAGAGTTGTTGGACACTGATCCAAAAAGAAGGCTGCCAGAAATCGGGCTCCGCTACTGAAGTTGGCAACCCAAATCCTGGAGGAACCCTCGTATTCCATGACAAAAGTAGCCAAAACACCGCAGGTGATGGAGCAAGAAACCACAAGCCAAATCCAAGTGAACCTATCAAACGCTTTAAAGTACAGGTCAGCAGCGTTTCTGGCGGAAGTCACATTTTGGTCGGTCACAAAGATGAAGGCGTCTTCAAGGGATTCTACGGGCTCATAGACGTCCATTTCTAACAGCAATTTATATTGAGGTGAGAATGAGGGGTGATAATTCCAATTTATATCGCCCTTTCGTTCCCCCAGCTCCCCGACATAATTGCATCCTGTGTCGTTAAAGTCGTTGAACAGGACCAACGAGTACTGAAATTCCATCTTCAACAAGTCTACTAGTCGGCGCTGCTGTTGATATTTTTCGAACTGAACGCAATAAGAATCCTCGATTCCATAAGATCCGCCTCGGACATTACCAAATTTCCAGTGCAGGGATTTTCCGTTGTTCGTAGCATGTGCGGCATGCGCTGCCATCTGGTTCCAACAAGAAGAACCAGCGCCATCATCGCATCCAAAACTAAGGAAAGCCGGGACGCCAGTTTCCTCACGGTTGTTTTCATGATCGCAAAATAAGCAAACCAGTTTGCCTTCCCTAATTCCCTCCAAGTCGTATTCCATATAGTACACCATCGGTTTGAATGCTTCTCCAACAAGCATTTTCGTCATCCTCGAAAATGCAGCAATATTATCGTCGATGCTGGTTGAGCCACTCTTCAGCAGTATTACCGTCGCTGGTCCGAAGTTGAGCGGATACCGGGAGTACGGGTTCGGATAAGTGTACCAGCAATATTTTTTGCAAAACTCAGAACGCCAATTTGGAAAGTGCCTCCCTCGGTAGCAGAATCTTTGGTACTTCAGATAATCCGTCTTCCCATCATGTGGTATTAGGCTTCCAAGGCCCACAAGAAGAACTGATTCCCGCAACCTCTTTCCTGTAAACTGGACGCTTTTGTATGGAAACGCTTCCTTTCGGGAGGAATACCCGGAATCCCAACTTTTATGCATTTTGATTTCTGGTTGCAAGTGAACATAAGGGATGTCAACAGAGCCAAAGTCCACAACTTCAGTGTACTGCGTTATGGTCAGAAAAGGTATCGAAACTTCGGGCAAAACACTTGTGACTGTCAAAAGAAGCAAAGAATTTTGGAGCTGGATGCCGTCAATGGATGAGTTTCCAGTCCTTAATTCTGCCATAATATGAATTGTGTTGCTAACAAAATATTGTCTAACTGAAGATTCAAATGTAACTGTTCACGCCTATTCTACTGAACCTATCGAATAACTAGGACGTGAGAGCATTCTGCGAATCTAACCAAACTATAACCGGCCAAGTAAACGCTATAATCACCTCTCATGAAAGCTCTTAAACTGCAGTAGGGACTGTACAAACTATAGCAGCGCGCTTGTGGAAACTCGGATACCTAGCGTGTGCTAATTGGCTGACTGACAACTTAAAGTACTTGAGCCAAATCGAAATTGGTGTCTGCTGCTAAAATATGCACTCAAAGATAATTGCAGGAATCGATACTAGACAAACGTTACTTACACACTAGAGGTTTATTCTAACAACCTCTCTTCAACACCCACAGACAGACTCTTTTTCAAGTCCACAAAGCGACACACTTTAACCTTGGAATTAGAACTGGACAACTGCACGGGAATCATTGCTCTCTATTAAACTTAAAAGTACAGACATATTGATAGCAGACGATTAACGGTACTGCAAAATCCAACAGAACGCATTGAAAAGCAATCACCCAAAACTTACCTAAAGCAAACTGACCATGGGGTTTCTTGCAAATTACGTTCGCGTTTCGGGGGGGGGTCTCTAGCTAAGGCGAACTAAAGGGAGGAGGATGATATGGCCTTACTCACTGGAAAAAGACTCCTTCTGTTAATAGAATTAAATTCTTCCAGTTGTCAAAAACGTTGTTTCTCCTCAAGGTGAACCATCGAGTGCTATCAGCTGGAAATAAGACCGCGCGGGTTTGAATTTGACTGGAAATGCGTCTATTGTTTGTTTACATACTGTCTGAGGCGGCGGCGCAGCAGGCCGTTACATTTAATGCAGCATTCAAAAAACTTAACAGTGTATTTGCATATCAGAAAGTAAGAAACAAGTAAACACATTGATTAATCTTTAATGTTTCTCACACTATCAGCAATGACTTGATCAACCTCCGACTGGAGCAGCTGATGCTGCTTCAAGGGATGACAAAATTAGGGATGCGGCTCTTTTCATTTGGATTTGGATGTGGCAACACCCGAGCTGTTCGGTGCTACATAAC
>JAQGBJ010001958.1:0-19341 GCA_034698345.1 Sphaeridia pumilis
GATCTTTACATTTTCTCTTCCTTATATTATTCTTCCTTACTCTTTCCACCCGCTCTTTCCCTTTTCTTGCTATCTCAGTATACCGCCTGGCCAGGAACAGTCTGCTGTCCGCAGCAGAAAATATTTTGATAACATTGAAAGCAATTAGACTGAGATGCCCTTATTAGCATAAATTTAAGAATTTTAGTTCAAAGTTGTATGCAGTAACCTATTTTCGTTCGTTTGGTATCGACTAAAAAATGTGAATTCATAATTGGTAATTTGGCACGAATTGTTTCTTTGGCCAAGGCTTGAAGTAAAACTACGAATATAATATAATATTCTATATGAATTAAAAGTAAGAGTTAAAAAGGGTAGTAAGATGTAATAAAAAGGTTTCTGTTTGGCACGAATTTTTCTTTGGCCTTTGACTATTAATAAAGTAATATTTAAGAGGTAAAAGTAAAATTATAACTAAAGAATACGTAGACTTCGGCGAATTGACATCTGAGGATTGATTGTGGGGACATATCAGAGTTCAGAGGTTACACGGATATGTCGAGGTATTAAGTCGCTTCTATTTGCGTTTTGCTGCCCACCAAACAGCAGTGAGCCAAGAGGAACTCACGAGAATTGACAAAATACCGACGTATATTCCTGCTGTAACATGACTCCGAGGACGGGATCGAGGCTCATCATGGAATCCAGTGTTAATGGGTCGTGATGAACGGTGAAAAATGTCGAACGAAGTGCGATACGAGATTAAGAGCTAAAATATTGAGTATGCATTAAGACTATGAAAATTTGTATGCGGTAAAGCTAGGAAATGTATATGCAATAACTCTAGTATCTTAAGACGGAATTCATTGAACACATTTTGATAGTATAACCATTTGTGCGTGCTGTAATCTGTCGTGTAATGACTTGTCTAGAATTCTTATGTATAATAAGAAGATCGTTTCTCCAGTAAAGTAACTTTAAATTGAGTATTAATACTAAACCCTTAAAAATATCGTATTAGAAATTGAAAAATGGTTAAAAATGGTTAGTTGCGTTTGCCGCGCTGCGCTTTGTCCTATAAAAGCAAGGGAATTTTTAGTTGGGATTGAAAAATTCATACAAAGCTTGGATCCTGGTCCATTAAAAACGTGTGCAATGTGTGTTGTTTATTTACAATAGGGAAATGGTTTTATTTATGCCTGCTGGTTCGGTATTAGTTTCGGCGTCGGAAGTAACTAATGCGCAAGTGGATGTTCCAACATCCGATTTTGGATTTAAAAGCGGGCAAGTAGCAGATTCGACGTCAGAAAATGAAAGCCATTCTGAACCAACGCAAGCGTCGTTTGTAGGAACAACGCGCTCAAGTATTTTTATTTTTATGTTTGCAGCAAGTAGCATTTGACCGAATCGCTGAGTCTCACGTTTCTGATCTTCTAACGCGCGCTGCAATTTTGTTTTCGCTGTTTCAAGAGCAGTGTAGCGCGCTTGTGCTTGTTTCATCCTGGAGTAGTAGTCATTGTTGTTTTGGACTAATGTACGCATGTTAGAAGCTGACGTTTGGTTTTGGAAGTCGCGTAACTCTTGTTCTGCCTTGACTGCGCGCGGACAGACAGCTTTTGGATGGGATCTGTGCGAACAAGGCGGAGCACAATTTGCTGTGTAAGATGTGGGTTTCGGGCCAGCTTGGGTTAATTTAGTTTCAAGGAGTTTAATGTGTTTTGGAGCCCATTGAAGATACTGGTGGAGAGTGGAGGGATCAAATACTTGCATAATAGTTTCCCATTGCACAACGTTCTTGCGATAATCTTGTGACTGCGCGACAAACTGCGTAAGCATCGGATGATGCGTAAAAGTATGGGCGATCTCGATATCTTTAGTTAAATCATTATGTAAGGTCGAGGTGTCACCAAAAATGTAAAACGTTGTCGGACTTTGTTTGCCATAAACGATACCATGGTTCTTACACCAGTCATAGAAAACAGGGTTTGTGTTGTAGGATGTGTTATAGATTTTCTGGTGGAATTTGATATAGTGGTAGAAGAATTGATGCGCGGCAGGAAGATTGTTAAAAAGGTCGATGAAGAGGGAGTAACTATTGACAAGGATAGGTGAAGGAATTTTAGGATCGTTTCTGGGATTCTTGTCAAGATCATACGGGTTTCTACAAAACATTTTACAGAAGAGTTGGAAGGGAAAAGCTTTGCAGTATCTAGTTTCCAGAAAACGACGGTAGTTAGGCACACCGTGCTCATCCTGGTGGTCGCAAATAAAATTAGTGATAAGGATATCAGGAGGAGTTTGACTGGTGCGAAGGTATTCTTTTAATTGCGCTTCAGCAAGTGCTGGCCTTTGGTCAATAGACGCTGAAACTTCTTGGTCGTAAGACGCAATATTGGCAGGGCCATTTACGTTGGGAACCATCGACCTGTAAACATTAGAAGGTTAATGGTTAGACATCTACTATTCGAGCTTCTAAGCTACTCTTTTTGTTTTTCCTCCCATTTTCTAATGCTCACACTATTTAACTGTTTTCTTTGTGACATTGTTCGTTTGTTTCCATTAGAAGGAAAAACTGTTTTCTTTTTTCTTTGTCAACTGGTGGGATAGACATTGGTTGAACAGAGTGCTAAGTGAGTTGATCACTCTAGCTTTGATTGACATTAACATGACTTTGACATTCGAGTTGAGTTAATTAACCTCATATTAGACTTAAGAACAATCTTTTTGGTAGTCCTGATTGCATATTACATGTTGTACATTGTTGAGGAGGATATAATATCGTAGATTACGGGACTCAAGTTAAGTGATTAAGATCTTGAAAAGGATTTATACTTGAGAAAGACTAAACTTGAGTGAAATCCCGTGTATTTAGACAACTTCTGCATCGAAATTGTGTGTGTTTGACGAGTGTTCCCCATGATGGCGACGTGGTGGAGCAGGAGCATGGCCGCGGTTTCGACGTGCTCGGTGATTGTAGCGATTTGCTCGCTCTTTGTTTAGGTCGTTAAAAGTTAAGTGTTGTTCTTTGAGAATGAATTTACGGAACAGGAAGAGCCAAAACGTGCGGTATTTAATTCCAACAAAAAGGATAATAATGAGGAACAGGATTGTGGTTGTGAGTTTAAAGAACGAAGATGAAACATCAGAGTACGGGCGAATAAGTTCTTGTCTAAAGACTGCCATTGCTCTAGCAATTGTGGGATCAGTGATTCCAGTGGCACGGGCTTCAATAACTTTCTGAACCGTGATTTGTGTATTTAGATCTTGAATGAGCTGATAAATGATAGGAAGGGAATTTATATCAGCGAACGTGTAGGCACCCTTTGTTTCAAATTCGATCTTTGGGAAGAATGTCTGTGATGAATTAATTTCAGACATTGGAAGTGTTGGTAGTTTAGTAATAGATGCTTGTGAAGCAAAATACAGGTAAGTATCGTTATCGATCTGAAGATACTTGGACCGAACTGCGCAGGTCGAGTTAATAATGTTGGCTTCGCTAATAATTTGGCGATCAAGTAGAGAAAGAAAACCGGTTCGGTGCTCATACCCTTGCAAATATTCGACTTGTAAATACGGATTGCATGTGACAGGCTGGTCGTATATGATACGATACTGGTAGACTTTTTCGCATTGAATAATTTGTACGACTGCACCGAGCAGAGAGGCTTTAATGTCGTCTCTGTGAAGTAACGTCTTTGCAAGGATATCAGCATGTCCGATCTGAGCAAAACTTCTAAGAATTTCTAGAATTCTTCGACTATTCAAACAGCATTCCAAAACAACTTGTGAAATAGCAGCAGAAGACCGATCAGATACGAGTTGGTAAAGGTATTGAGATTGGGCATTGGTGACTGCCGCACCGTGAATCGAGGCTTCACTAAGGAGGGTATTATTTGCTTGCCGTCTATTACGTGCAGGAGGATTGACAATGGTCATGACTCTTGCAGCCGGAGTAAGAGTGGGAAAAATGGATTCGTTATAAGAGCTCATGTACAATCCTTGTTTTGATTGCAACAGAGTGAAGCCGCAGGTTTTGTAAGGAACGAATGAGGTTAAGGTGAGTTGTTCGTTAGGGCAAGTCAAAACGGCATTCGCTGTGTTCACGTCTGTAAGGAGACACGTGGCCCGTTCATAGGATTGCAATCTACAGGCATTCAAATCTGTAGGAGTCCAAACGAGAAATCCGCGCTCTGTTTCACAGATTCCGCGACTGTAAAGGCAGTTCGCAGGAAGTTGAATGGTGGATTGAATATAATCTGTGTTTGGAGACAGCGTGATAGTAGAAGAAACGCGATAATAATTTATCTTCCGGTCGTATAGAGTGTTTAACCACACAGCGTTGACAGCTGGTACAATATTGGTAGAGTAAATACTTGCGCTACCAATTTTGATCAGTGGTTCACCGGTCGGTGCTGTGAGCGTTTCAGCAACTTGCCGAGCTTGAGTTTCGGAAATACGGTATGGTTTGGACTCCGATGAATTGGAAATGCCATAGACATAATACCACGAACGGTAAACTTGAAGGGTAGTTTCGATGGTGTATACCTCATACGCCTTCGCAGATTCAACTCGTATCTTGGGTACCAACAGTTCGACATCAACCGCTAGAGCCTCCAGAGGTTTCTCCGGTGGCTTACAAGTGATTGGTGACGGAATGCTGAATTTTGTACCCTCGGCCGTGTGCGGGCAGATGATTATAGGCAAAGGTTTGGTGTCCAAGGAGTGAAGGTAAGAGTAAACTAAAGCTTTCTCCGCATGGTTGTTTTCGTCGGTCGTAGCATTTTGCAAGCAATCGGAATTTGGCAGGAAGAACGAAATTATTGCAAAACAATAGAAGGTTGCGTGGAACAAAACCCTGAAAAGAAAAGAAATTTATCTCGTCTAGGCGGGTGGAGTGGTTGTGAGGACATTGCGATTTGAGAAAGGAACATATCCAACTTTTGTCTCGTTTTCGTATTTATAAGCCAGAATACTGTATCGCTTTAGGCCCTTTGGAAGCCATTTGTACTGATAGACATTTTCGCAAAGCTGGAGCTCTCCCTGTTCTCGTTTCAGTTTGTAACGAGTACCTTCGGTAGCATAGACTGTCTTTGTAAACAATCGACGCTTACCAAAGAAAAGGTCAGGGGTCATTTCAAGTTTGTTCATGGTGAAACGTGCAAATGGTGTTTGTTCAGTGTCACGACGGGAACGTCCAAAAGCTTGGGCTCGAAGCAAGGAACGAAGACCAGTATTGGGTTCGAGATTGATTGTGTCTCTCGGTGGTGATGTGAATGTGGGTGTTTTAAGTATGAAGGGTGCAGGTGGCCAAAAGGAATTTGGACGTTGAAGAAGATCGGAAATTTCAGGGCAAGAAAGAGTTTCGTCCGCAATGCTGCAGAGGATAGGAGCCTGCAGATTCCGTATTTCGGACACGAAGCTGTGTGGTTTCCAGATTACAGAGCCGTTGGTATCTAGATTTCGACAGTAGCCGAGCCAGTATGAACAACTTGCAATCTTTTCAGAAGAAGAAGATGTGATCGTAGTACCATTGGCGGACAGATAAATAGGAGTGGCCTTAAGGTAGTAATCGGTTACAGAATTTCCACGCTCGAGGATGGGAATGGAGTTGTTTGTCTGCATTTCACCCTTCTCGTTCATGACGAGCGGATATCCTTCGACACTTCGGCGAGTACGTGCAAGAAAGGAGCATGCTTTAGGATCCAAATGTGCGAATTGGGTGTCGAAGATGGGCAATCCATTACGAAAACTGATGATGGTTTTCCGAAACGCTTCACATTCGACGGCATTGACTTCCAGTGAGTAAGTAAGGTTAGCGAAGGACATTTCTACCATAGCTTTTGGAGACAAAGGGTCCAATATGTCCGTCTTTAGCTTGTAAGTTAGATGTTTCAGGACCGTGCGGCAGATTTGGATCGGGCTATCGTTCAAAGGTAGAGTATCCGGAAGATGGTTAGGTTGAGATGTTGGCTGGCCACTAAACGTATAATCATACGTTTCGGCTTTAATGGTAGTCAAGACCAATAGGAAGATGAAACCGCAAATCCTAGGGAGTTAGAAGGAGAAGAATTCGTTAGTAAATCAGTTTTGAGGTAACTTAATTCGGGTGAGTAAGTACAATAAGTAACAGGGAGATCCCTCTGAGAGTGGTGGATGTGAGTCGCGGTCTAGTAAGGTTAAGAACGTGCTTCCACGGTGTTTATAGAGAACGGCAGTGAACGGATAACAGTCAAGCATTTTAGTTGATAAGATTTGGTACCAAAATTTGGGGAAGCATTGGATCAATTCTAAGTGTTCATTATCGATAATGTTAGCTCGAACCGATGTTTGAGAGATTGATTTATTATTGTTAAGTTGTAGCCAAGCGCGAAGGTGCTGAATGTTATTTAGTTCTTTGTATTGGATTGCGCGTCGTTGGAGGAAACGAAGGAGGTATCGTTCGTCGTCGGTTACATATTTACTTTGAATGAAAGCGACAGGGTTATTTCCGATCAAGTCTTTGAAATCTTGAGTCGGATGTATCCAAATGTCTCCGTCAGTCAGAAGGTGTGAGTTGTTTAAGGACTTCTGTCTGAGCACATGGTCTGGGAATTTTGAGGAATCAGGTCTTTCATAAAACAATGGATGGGCTGAATTGTACTCGCGATTGGGGTAGAGAAAACTGTTGAATGGATGAGAAGTCGGTTTAATGTAATTATAGACGATTTCGGAGTACAAAGGTGGGTTATATTTGTTCGGCGTAACAAAAATGTCAGTGGAAATGTCGACGGTTTGTAAGTATTCAAAGACTTGTAATTGAGGACAACGAAGTTCGATCCCAGAGATTGTGCATTGGAGCGGCATGAACATGTCGAAATGAAGTTTAGGAAGATATTCGGGATTCCAGGTTAAAATGCCACCAAGTTCGGTGCGTGTGTAACCGGAATTTGGGATAGGAAATGGGAAAGCATCGGACAAGACGTGGGTAGTGTTAAAGTACTGGATCAGGCGAGGTTGAGCAATGTAAATATCGACGATTTGTTTGAAGGTGTTGTTTGCAGCGAAGTAAGTTTCCGAGACAACTTGATACTCAAGAATAGGCCGGGTACCGTTAAATACCGAGCGATATTTCAAGTACGACTGAAGAGTGTAAACCCAGTTTTGGCAGGAAGTTGGATGGGAAAGTGGATGTTTAAAGACGAAGTGTCTCGCTCCTTGGGATGGATGGTGGCGGTTTGATTGCGAATTGAACGAGTATTGGCGACAGCGCTGGCATTCGTAGGTCGCGATTGAGAGATTGAAGGTTTTCGGAATTTGCAAGTGGATGGAAGTTGGCATAGAGTTAGGAATTACATAATAGCGAGTCTTTGGAAGAATCGTAGTACAATGATTCAACGGAACTTCATGCGGTAGTTCGACAGTTAATCCAGGGACAATTGTAAGAAAATCTTGAATGTGGTTGTTAAGAGGATCAAACTGAGGCAAAACTGGAACATGCAGGATTTGATACAGAAAGTAAGCATACGGTAGAAGCGTAAATACATACGCCCAGCCCCTGTAAAGCAAGAAAGAACTATATTAAGTACTAAGCATGAAAAACAATGAACTAAAGTAAGCAGATTCTACTAAATTACTCTAAGAAGTTAGCTGGGTCTATTACCGGTGTAGCTAAATAAATTGAGTTGTGCGGAACAGAATAGCGATACTTTGTCTTGCAATCCGGTTCTTCATCATTTGTAACAATCGCCCACGTGTGATACGAGAAGAAACCAGTGAGTTTGTACCCATTGATAGAATAAACTATCGGTTGTAAGACTTCGCAGTCATTTGAACGGTCCAATTTGCTGTATGTGAGAAGGTCGTGACACTTGAGAATGTCGAGATTGCCATTGTGTACTCGTCCCTGAAACATGGGCGTGAACACATCGTACTGAGGCGTTTCGATCATAGCTTTGCGTTTGAAGTAGGTGGAAGGCGACATAACGTGCTGAGCATTTGGTGGGGGCTCGTAAAAATCGCTGAAACGAGATGCAATGAGGTCAGCAGTGATCAAAGGATCAGTGATTGTCTCATTGATTTCCATCATACGCTCCAAAAATGGACAAGATAGGCCGTAGCCGCGAAGAGTACATTCGCTTTTACTTTGGAGGCGAGTCAGATATTTCTCGCTCAAATCGCGGTCCCAAACTGTGACCGTGTCCTCCTCGATACAATATCCGTTTTGAGGCTTGCAGTTTGTTGAGACATTGTTAAGTTGCAGTTCCTCTTTCTCTTGAGAAAGTGTGAAAGTGATTGGTGCAATGCGATACATGCGAGTTTCCATTAAGCGAGTGCCTTCATTTGATTCGTCGCCAGAGACAACCTCGGAGTACATATGATTTCCAAGGGGCCTCATGGCTTCGTCATGTTTATCCTTCGTGCGTCGAATGAGGACCTGGCATTCGTCAGGACTTATCTCCATCATTTTGATGGAAACATCCGTTTTCTTGGTATCAGTAGCGTTTTTCACCAAGGAAACTACTTGCAAACGGCCTGAGCATTCGTGAGCCAGAACATTCATACGGAACATGAAGTTGTCGTAGAAGAGATAGATCGATGTATCATTCTCTTCAGGATTGTTAATCGTAGTATCGCCGTTGAAGTATTTTCCTGATCTGGTGAAATAATCCATGTTCACTAAAACCGGCTGACACAGTTTGATCGGAGTTTGATTCAACCTTGGTGAAGGCAGTTCCCGAATGGCATGAACGTTAGTCGTGTTTGCAGCGAAGAAAACCGCAAGGAGGATTAGAAGTTTCCTGTAATGTAAATTAGTTCGTGTTATTATCGTTATAATATCTCCGGTTCGGGATACGAGATCTGCCTGAACGTGATATATATTGTGACGTATCATTAGCTCTTTCTGAATTATGAGCATGCATGTTATTTTGATTCCTTCTACTGTTTCGGGCGTTTGGTAATGGGCAAGATTCTGACTCTATCAGTCGTGCACTACTGTTTAGTCTCTCTGAACCCAACTTGCGAATATCCTGTGAAGGAATATTAGTCTGCTTCAGACGACGTTCCGTCGACGAAGTAGGATTGTCAGTATTTGATTGTATTTGTCTCTCTTCATGCGAATTATTAGTACCACTTTGGTTACGAAGGTTTTGAGAATTATGAATTATTTGGGAGTAGATGCGATTCGGGTCGCTTTCATTGACTGGTAAGTCATTTTGAGTGGAACTGGAAGGTTTCGGAAGATTCTCAAACTCATTTACGGTATGTCCGCTCAACGGTGCCGCTTTATTCATCTTAACGGGGAATCCACAGTCGCTACTGGGTGACCGTAAGGCATTATTTTGTTCATCGGGGAATCCATCGAATGGGGCCGGAATTATTTGTCTTTCGGGAAGTCCAGAACCGTTTTCTGGTGCCGACAAAGACATGCTTCTGCCGCTGGAAGGTCCAACGCTTGGTGCCAGGGCTTTTGAAGTAGATACTTGCTCATTTGAAACTGGTGAATCTGAAGTTGGAGGGACGTGCCAACTCACGGTTTTGCGTTTTATGGGAGTTAACGCTTCGTCGACATTGTATATGTAATTATATGGGGAGATACCGGTATCTAGTAGTTTTTGATGAGGTGCGGAACTAGGGATCTCGGCTGTGGCCATCAGCGAGTCCGAAGCTGTCAGATTATTAGACGTTTCCACACCTTCATTCGGAAGGTGCTGATCATCCTCGATGTCAGGAAGTCCTTCAAGGCGAAGAAGTTGTAATTGTTCCAGTTTCAAAGGTAAAGGTTGTTCGAGAACAACAAAACGACAGAGCATTATGGCATAGTAGATAACGTAGGGGGAATCGAAGTGGGGTACGTGGAATCGCAGAGAGTAAATAAGCTGGAAAGGTGTACGAGTAACATTGGACACGTTTCGCGGGTAAAGCAGGATTCTGTAGGCTAATATTATTGCATTTACGAAGACAGAATCGTGGCTGGTATAAGCATGAAAAATCAACCTTTCGCGATGTTGAAGTAAATGTTGTAATATGTAAACGTGGCGTGTCGGCGAGTTTGAAACATTGATGTAGTGAATTGTTCCATGCATCTGTTCGTCTTCACGTATAGCGAAGATTGAGCTTACTGGGATGTGTTTGTGGGGTATTCCACTTGAAAGCTTAAGTTTGTAATTAAATTTTCCATGAGTAGATTCGATTATTTCAGGTATGTTTAGATGTTCTGGTATTCTATCAGAAACAAGGTAAGTTGGACGTGGTAAGTTCTTGTTAACTAACCGAGAAAATACTCGCAAAATTGGTACTTTGTTGCTAGTTATAAGAATAGCTGCATTCTCAGCTGGAAGGGCAACAAACTGCGGATTAAATTCAAGTGAAGCCGGGTCTGGCTTATGTTTCTCGGTGAGTTCCTTGACCAAGTCCATATTTACAGTCTTAAGAAATTCCTTGAAGTTAATTTGCCATTCAACGGCACCATGAATTAGAGGTTCGTGTATCTCATCATCCTCTTGATGTGGTTTATAAGGTTTTAATTTCTTAATATTAACTACCGAGATTCTCTTTGTGACCAAGTGTCGAACACAAAATGTAGCTTTTCGTGCTCTGGAGACAATCTCCGCAGGTCCAAGGTACTTCTTGCTGAATTTTCTGTATGTTCCAGGCTGGAACATTTCGTTCTTCACGTAGACAAGCTGTCCAATCTCAAAGTTATCAGGAATGTCCTTGCTGGCGAAGACTTTAGCAGCTCGGAGATGATTCTGGACTAATCGTCGACGAGCTCTATTTCTCTGTTCTTGAGCTGTCTTCAAGTCTCGAGCTTCTTCGTCATGGAAGAAAGGAATCATTGAAAAGGCAGGTTGTGGAGGGAGACGATTGAAGACCAATTCAAAGGGTGTCTTCCCGTGCGCCGTGTTGATTGTCGAATTGAGCCTCTGGACAGCGAAGTCCAGTAATTGGTCCCATTGATCGTTGCCGGTCTCGGTTTGAAGAATCCGGATGGCATCTTTAACTGCTTGCACGGCTAGTTCGCCGGTTGAATTCCCAGAAGGATTTCGGGGGGTAATGGTATTCAGTTGGATGTTAAGTTTCTTGAAGACTGACTGATTTAAGCTTCCGACTAACTGCATTCCATTGTCGGAAATTATTAATGAAGGGATTGAATGCTGCGCAAAAATACGAGACGAGAGAAAGTTGAGGCAGTCATGTGCCGTAGTCGATCTTAATGGTGCAGCGACAATAAACTTGGTTAAGACACAAATAGCCACAATAACATATTCATTACCCATATTCGTGGTAGGCAGTTTCGCCGTCAAGTCCCACGAGATTGTGTTGAAAGGCGAACTAGATATAACTTGAGGCACGTAAGTGTTTTGTGTTGGCTGGTAATTCCTTTTTGCCTCATTGCACGTCTTGCAGTCTCTTAAGGCTTTAGTTAAGTAGTACGGGAGTTTCTTGATGTAGAAGCGTCTCTTGATCATTAAGTAGCAGATGAGGAAACCTCGGTGAAGATGCTCCGAATGAGTTTCTTGAATGATGTTTTCTCGAATGGAGACTGGAACTACAATTCTATAGTAACCCTTGGAGTGATGATAGAGGACCTCGTCTTTGATGACGAAGTTTGGTACTTTGATTCCTCTGTTAATGGCGACGAGAACCTTCATACACGCTGGATCTTCAGACTGGAGTAACGACAGACTGTCGGCATTAATAGCGTTAATGGTAACGGCACTTCGGTCGAAGGCTTCGGCCTCTTCGGCTGACTCATCCTCAGGATCTGCTTGCAACGTGTAGTAGGCTTTGGACAAATAGTCAGGAATGACATTCTTATGGGTGTTTACGTACTGGACTGTAAACATGTAGTCTTGTAGAATAAGGCTGTAACGCAGAAGTTTCTCCGACTTCGCAAAAGTCTCACGATTCATCGCGAGGATTGCCAGTGAATCAGTGACAAGGGTAAATGGATGAAGCTGGAGATAGTACTTCAGTTTGTGGAGGGCGAAAACGACGGCTTGGATTTCCCTATCCAAAATCGCTGCAGCTCGTTCGGCCTTGGTGAGGGACCGGCTATGGTATGAGACTGGATGTCGGAGGTTGTCGACGGGAGAAATCTGGAACAGGACCGCTCCGAGACTTGAATTTGAAGCGTCGCAATGTAATTCGCTACGTCGTCCAGGCGTGAAGAACACCAGACAGGGTGCATTGTCCAACGAGTCCAAAATTAGTTCGTAGGCTTTGTCGCATTCTGGCGTCCACCTAAACTTTACCTTAGTACTCAAAAGTGGGAGTAATGGGATGATGATCTCGGAGAAATGGGCACAGAAACGACGAAGATAGGAACATCCAGCGATGAATCCTCGAAGCTGTTTAATGGATTTCGGTTTTTCCAGATCACGGAGCTTGGTGATCTTCTTCGGATCAATCTTGAATCCTGTGGGGTTGACGAGGAAACCAAGGCAGTTCAACTGTGTAACGCCTAGGCGGACTTTCTTCGGGTTTACGGGGAGAGAACATTCTTGAAGTTTTTGGAAAATCTGTTCCATCTTGCTGAGGAACTCGGTTTCAGTATTTGCCGTGAAATACAAATCGTCGAAGTAGGTAAGCAGGACTCCTTCAGCTTTGAGGATTGCGAACTTGTCCTCCATGTATTTCTGAAAGGCTGCTGGGGAAACGGAGAGTCCGAAGAAGAGACGTTTGAAAACGTAAGTCCGATAGTTGTGGCAGATGGCAGTTGCTTCTCGGTCCTGCAGAGCGAGGGATAGAAGGTAATAGGCCTTCGTAATGTCGAGCTGTCCTGCAAGTTTGAAGTTACGCATACGCTGGAGCAGGTCATCAGCAGATTCTAGTTGAACCTTTGGGACTTCTATACATTTGTTCAGACCTCGGGAGTCCAATAACAATCGTCGTCCCGTCCTAGTCTTTTCGCCATCCTTGGAGGTGAGCTCTGAGTGACCGCCTTGTAAAACAAACATGTTTTGACGCCATGGGCTATACGGGACTTCTTCAATTATGTCGTGCCGCAGTAGATCAGCGATCTGTTCAGTAATGAAGTCTTGATCCGCTAGTGAAAGCTTGAATTTGGGAGCGACGTAAGGTTTGATGTTAGGCTTGAAGATTAGGGGATCGACGACATAACCCGTGGGCTTTAGGGTCATATCGGGGGTGAAGAAGACGGATTCATACTTCTGTAGAATCTTGATAGCCTTCTGTCGTCCTTCAGGGGAAAGTGCATCACCTACCATGGCTTCGAAATCGATTCTTGGGGGAGGTTCAGCTTGAATGCAGTTTACGAAACCAATGTGTCTCGGGGACAGGAGAATGCAGGTGGCGATGAAGGAGTTTCTGGGGATTACACAGGGGAGGGGACCCATATTCCGTACTTGGAGTAGGATTTCTTCTTGAGGACGAACTTCAATCATTCGATTGTCTATGTGGACTGCGGCGAAAGGGTCATGGAGAGGGGTGGATGTAACGGCGATGGACGCTGGAGGCATTAAGTTTGGAATTCGCACTGGGATCACTGCACTTGTGAATGGTTCGACACAAAAACATGAAACAGTAAACAAAGGGAGGTGACCTGCAGCGTCCTTTAAGGCACTTGCACTCGTGTGATGTACAACCGTATTGTCAGTAGTAGCACACACAAGCGGAATTATGGAGCTGTCTTTTAACACTAATTCCTTTTCTTCAATGTTTACCGCTTTAACATATTGAGCTATCCAATCCATACCCAGTAGTCCAGTAAACATTAGCGTATCCACGATGTGTAAGTTCCAAGAAAAGGACTTGTCGGTTGTGAACTTTAACTTTGCTTGTATTTGGCCTTTGGAAGACGATGTAGTAGAATTAATTGTCTTTATAAATATATTGGATGGACTAATTTTATCTTTAGCTGTAATTAATTTAGACGAGATACATGAAATATTACTTCCAGAGTCAAGTAACCAAGAAATTTTATGCGTACCGAAGGTCAATTGAATATATAGGAGAATTGGCTTAGACGAGATGTCTGAAACAGACGGTTCTACATTGGAAGATGGTTGGTTACTCATTGTTGATAAGTTCCACCCTCATCTCGAGACCTGTTCTCATGATGTGAGGGACAGCTGCTCGCCAAATGGCCAAAGCCATTACACCTATAACACTTAACGTCGTAGAACCGTCGAACCATTTCTTCTTCATCTTGACCTCCAGCTTGACTGTTTGGATTATTATTATTTCGTTGGTTAAAATTAGGATTTCTATTATTATTATTATTATTATTGTACCCGCCTCTACGGGAGCCTCTAGAATTATTTCCACTGGTTTGGTAGCCATTACCGGCGGAGTAAGAATTATTTCGGGGATCTTGACTGTAGGACTGGCCTTTGTAGCCACCGGAGTTTTGACCTTGTGCTGGTCCCTTATTGTAATAGTTTCTTCCACCTCTGTTTCCGCGCTGGTTGCCTTGATAGTTTGTAGTGCCAGACTGTTGGCTGTTGTAGTAAGTTCCACTCTGATTATTGCGGTAATCCGTCGATCCGCTGCGGTTATTACCATAACGCTGGTTGCTGGAGCCGCGGTTTGAGCGACTGAAACGGTTCCCTTGGTAGGAACTTGAAGAATTTTCCTTGAACGGAACTGTTGGTTCTCCAAACTTTGGCGTTGCGGGACGGGAAGGTTGCTGTTGAGTGAAGCCTTGAGCTGAGTTGAAACTGTTGGTGGGAACAGTAGTTCCTTGAGTTGCCAAACAAAAGGGGTTTACTTCAGTTGTGGGCCCAGTCGAAGTTGGGGTCGTCGCAGATTCCCGTTGTCTTTCAAGTGCATCCGACCGCTCATGCTTTGCGAGGAACGCCTGAAGTTCCTCAACTGTCGTCGGATCCTTGTCTAATGCCGGTCGGAAAACGCCTTTCTTCAGCCCAGCGATGACATGATCAAGTTTCTGACGTTCTGGCATTTTTGGGTCGTACCTTCGGCAATGTTTAAGGACCTCGAAGAAGAATTCCAGGGTGCTCTGGTCAGCCCTCTGCTTCAGGTTGCGAAGAGTTGTGTAATCCGAAACTGAGTTAACACCTGTGAATTTTGTCTCCAAAAGTTTCTTGGTGAGCTCATTAAACGTTAAGGGCGGTAACTTTTCGTTCTCCCTGCGGTCGATCTCAGTCTGGAGGATTTGGCTAGCAGGTGCCTTGAGGTACGCGCAAAGATATGCGTATTTTTCTGTTTCAGACCACTTGTTAGCCGTAGCCACTCTTAAAAATTGTTGGAGGTAATCTCTAAAGTCCGTGTTTCCCGTTCCAGAGAAGTATTCCGGCGTGACAGTTAAATTATTCGATCGGACATTGGCAGGGGATCTGGAAGAAAATGACATGGCTTGTGCGATGATCCGTAGTTGTTCATCCGTTATTCCATCTAGACCAGTTCCTTGAGTTGATCTTCTTGAGCCGCTGTTAATTGGCACAAGAGCTTGGCTTTGTTGCGGCTCCCGAGGCCTTGGTGGTAGCCCACAGTTGCAGCCTAGAACGTCGCAGAATTCATCCCGAGAGCTTCGGTTTCTACGTGAAGACATGTTGCTGGAGTAACCGCTACTTTGAAATGTGGGGAGTTGTGAAGCGAAGATTGATTCGTCGACTGGAGAGTCCGGGATGGAATCTATAGAGGAATCAAAGGAAGCGAATGACTGGACACTTGGTGTTCTACTAATGGACGGCTTGGGGGTAAAAAGTCGGCGAACGACCTTGGCGAATTTGCTAATGCGAGGTTTTATGGAACTAGTAAAGGACTCGAGGGATGCTGATCTAGAACTTTGGACGCTAGACGCAGGAGTACTTCGACGGAAAGACCGCCAGGGACTTCGGGGTCTACGAGGTGACTCTGTGTTTTTCTTAAATTGGACGGACTTAGCTGGAGTGGATGGTTTAGAGGGACTACCGACAGGACTTGGTGTTCTGGGTGGTGATTTCCGGCTTGGTCCAGGCTGGTCCACGTTAGCCTTAGGTTCTGATCGTCGCTTGAAAAGGTGAGCTGGTCCCTTTGGAAGACGCTTGGGGAAAACCTTACGAACGTGAGTCCGCAGATCTTGCCACTGGTTAGGGGAATTTAACCTGCGGAAGCGGTTGTAGAGTCGCTTGCCTGCCGATGTAACCGAAAAGCTGGACTGCTTTGAATCAACGCTGAGTGAGGAAAGAGTGTGGACAGAACCGTCGTCAGCTGTCACAAAGTTTGCTTCGGATGAAGTAAAGTCGGAGGCAGGAGGTGCAGAAGCCACAAACGGGTTCGTGACTGGCTTCGCAGGTGGAGCTTCGGTAGGGCGGGACCGTGTAGTCTTCTTGAGAAGTTTGACAAACTTCCTAGGACTTCCTTTAGTTAAACGCTTCCCTAAAGATGACAAGCTGGAGCTTCTTGAAGGTGGTGCGGGGGCCCTTGGCTTTTTTGACTTGGGACTCTTGTTTACTACTAGCTTGCTTAAGCTTTCTCTTAACTTTTCAATGTTTTGATCCTCAAATACACTAGGATTTGAAGGACCTGGGACTACAGACGGTTTCGCTGGAGTTTTGGGCGGGTAAGATTCGTTTAATAACTTGTCAGTTAACACTTTCGGAGTGAAAGTGTCGTCTCTCCAACTGGAGTCCGGTGTAACGACGCTGTTCTCGAAGTCAATGAAGTCTGAATCGATCGTAGTACCGTCGCTTGGGAGACTTAAGGCGTCAAGTGAGACGTTGAGTGATTTTGTAGAACCAAGTGGGAGGGTCTTGCTTAAGCGGCCCTTTAATTTAGGTTTACGTTTAGAAATGTTCTTCGTTAAATTACTTAAACTACCATAAGGTGTTGACGAGTATCTAGGGAAGCTTTTAGAAAGCATAGTTTAAATGACATAATGCTTAGTTAATAATAGCGAAGTTATTTAATTGTTACCGTGATTCGTGAATTTACACAAACGCGCATTTTGGCAGACCTTGCAATTACGTCCTTCATCAGCCTTCCTTTGGGAACAGGTGGCAGCTTGGTGACCAGTTTGATGACATAAAGTACACTTCCAAGTCTGGCGAGGTTTGCAGGCGTTAGTTGTTTGGTTCTGTTTAGTAACGCGTGCTTCGTGTCTACAATCTAGTGTATTTCTGCCATAAACTTGGCAAATGTTGCAATAAGGAATTGGCATGTGTCTAATATTTCTAGTAGGCTGAGGAAGTGTTGTTTGCCTAACTGGAGTGCGGTTAATAATTCTAGTTGGTCGTCTCTCTACTGGAGGTGAAGCTCTAGTGTTAAAGTCATCTACAAGTGCAGTAAGTTCAGCTTCTTGTTTGTTTACAATAGTGTCTGAATAATAGCTATTGTTAAGATAAGCAATCTTGGGTACGGAGAAGTAATTAGTTTGTGTCCACATGTAAGTGTGTGTTGCACGATTCGCATTGTCGAGGATTGTAATGGTTTTTTCAGGTATCTTAGGGGCTTGAGGGGAGGGTGGGGTAGCGTGAGTGGACCGGCATTGACCCATGGTCACTTCGAGTTAGGTTGGAAACATGGGAAAAGTCTACAGAGAAAATTGGCCAAAATTGAAAAGCTGTAGTCACATATGACTGCCCGATAGATGGCGCTGAGTGCAATTTACGCTGCGGGGAAAGTTGAAATTTTCCCATAAGCAGCTTCTGTTGTAGACCACGTATGGTTTTGGAAGCGCAGAAATCGCTTTGTTTGTATACAAGGGAAAGTTGGGCTTTAAATTGGCATTAATCGAGTATTTAATCAGTAATTAATTGTTCTTAATTGATTCCCATGTTGTAGCATGCTTAAGCATTAATGTTCAATGATGAAATCATTTAAAATTGGCAGAGTCCGAAAACTCCGAATTCGGTTTTTGTGTAAAAATTGCAAGTCCGAAGACGGCGAAGGTATATAATAACAACTACTACTGTATTTTGGTCGAAAAGTTGTGTTTCCGAATATTATTACATGCGGGTATTTCACCGAATTCGGATTAAAATCCGAATGTTCAAGTTTGTTATGCTTTTGGAAGCATTTAGACGACTTTAGCAAAATTCGGGTATCATAATGCCCGATGTTTTTGCAGTTAATATGGCGGATTTAACGTTGTTATGATGATTGGCGGTGGTGGCGGGTGAAAGTTCTCAACTTTCAAACATTTTCCATGAAATACCCGGGTATAATTTACCGTTAATTAGCATTAACGTGGACGGTTAACTGCTATAGAGCAATTAGCGAAAGCAGAATATCGAAATTCCAAAGTTTGTATTTTACCCGAATCGGTTTTTTGCGTTGCCGGGTGTTTGTGAAGTCAACGGTGGCTTCGCCGTGCTATTTTCAAGCTTTTCCGCTACTTTCAGGTCGTTACCCGTATCCGGGTATTACAAAACCAGGCTGTTTAAACCGTTACGAGATCGATGGCAACGAAGGCGGGCTTTGCCGGGTTACAGCGCCAGCGTTAACGCTGGATGCGGGTGGCTGCAGGAAAAAATCCCGGGTGCGTGTGGGCTTTGAGCTAAAATCGATACGGAAGAAGAAGAGAAGAAGTAGCGAAGATCCACAAGTAATGTGTTACCAGCAACGATAGTTGGCAACGAAACGCAGACTCGATGTATTTTGGGAGCGGTGGAGAGGAGCGCCGAAAATCGGTGCGTGTATAACGCAACGGTAGGAGCCGTAGCGGAAGCTCGAGATGGGAAAGCCGCAAAAAAGTGCGTGTATATATATATTTTTAGCGGAGGAGGAAAAGCAAGAAAGGCCAATGGCCGTGTGTGCTAAATATTTTTAAACAGGCGAAATCTGCCCAACTACAAGATTTGTGATACTATTAGTGAAAAATGGCATCACGAAACAGGTGAAAAGGCAAATGCCCAGTAATAATAATGAAAGTCCGAAGAAGATGAATTTTGCGTGTACGCAACACATGTTTTTTAACTATTAAATCTGTCTGACACGAAGGTTTTAAAGGTTCTAACTAGCTGACATAGAAGTTAAACAGGCAAGAAACACCACTGTATTGGTAGCCCGGCTAACCAATGCATTTATCCTAACGCCCCTTGATTGACAAGGCGGCTGGGGACTTATTCCCTGCGTTGAGCAGGCTGCTATTCGTAAGGACTGTCTTTTCGGACTTACATGTTCACTTTTATTTCCGGTGGTGGCTCCGTTGGACTCGCCCCTGATGGTTCCGTTGGCCTGGACCTGGTAGTTCCGTTGACCTGGACCGTGGTGGTTCCGTTGACGTCCCTGAAAATTGCCTCCCTTCTCCTTTGCTAAAAACTGTGCAACTTTCTCTCTCTACGGACAGCTGGCTTTATTCTGTAACCTTCTCCTTCTCCTTTCCCGGGCCGTCTGTCCCGATCTTTACATTTTCTCTTCCTTATATTATTCTTCCTTACTCTTTCCACCCGCTCTTTCCCTTTTCTTGCTATCTCA
>JAQGBJ010001959.1:0-19325 GCA_034698345.1 Sphaeridia pumilis
AAATCCCGCTTTTGCGTCGCCTAGTTTCATGAACATGTTCAACTTTGTGTACGAAAATATTGATCAAATCTGGCACTAATTCCATCACAGCCTCAGCCTTGGAGGAACGCGTCAGCAATAATAATCGTGACGTCTCTCTCTCTCTCTCTTCTCTCTTCCTTCCGCGGATCCTTTTAGAGAAATAATTTAATTACTTGATTCTACCACCTCCTGCCTCCTCTGATATGACTTTCACCCATTTAATGACGTTCCATTCAAGCCAATTTCCGACTCATAAACTTTTTACAACCCACCAAATTTTCTCACGCTGGCTCCTGCTATGGCCCACCACAACAAAAATCCTGGGTTTTCACTTTATGGAAAAAGTCGTCAAAAGAGAAGGAATGTAAAAGCGGCCGCCGCCGAACTTACCATTACTGGACTTGGGCGTGGGCGACCTGGTGCGGCACCTTCTCGGCGGTACAATTGGCACACGTCTATCACTTGGAAGAATGAGTGACTGGGTGGATTCCGCCCCTCCGATCATGACGCTCTCCAACGGAGTCACTGGAGACGCTGTCTGACTTATCGAAAAGGCCACTGGAACGGTTACAGGTACTGGCGAGGGAACGGGTTGCGGCGGTGGACTTGAAATATTAATCACGTTGTTGTTGTCTCCGTTTACACGATTACCGTGACCGTTACTACTAGGTCCGCCGCTTCCATTTCGATGACGATGATTATGATGATGATGACCATTGACATGATGGAAACTGTTACTGCCCTGCAAGCCTCCGTTGGTTGTCGTCGTTGTCGACGATGAAGAAGTACAGGGTAGAGAGCAAGACATTTTGTCCGGAGGAAATGGTGGGAGTGAAGCGTCCAAAGCTTCCAGGGCGTCCAAAGGACTTCGCGGGCTGAGGCTTTGAGGAGTCTCCATATCGACAGAGCCCGAGTCTACTCTTGAACTTCGAACGTTATTGCTGGGCGGTCTTCGCTCCACTCCTAGAGCTCCTGGAGCGGCAGCGGCAGCTGCCGCTGCTCCTGCAGCTGTTGAAGTACCGTTTGTTTGAGTTGGAGCTGCAGAAGAAAAGTTTCGATGAAATTACATGCATTTGGTACCACAATCGCTCCTCCTTCCACACAAAGGAAAGTGCATAACAAAGCACACAAACTTTCTCTCGATCGGCAAACATTCCAGTTCCCAAATGACGTCCTTACAAGCGACCTTAAGCAAACATCTTAAATGGACCTGCACTAACTGGCTTTGCTCTAGGGCCGCCGCTCGTATAATACAAACATGGCGGCGGGCCACGTTCCATTTACCCCAACAACACCAAAACCAATATTGACTTTTGTATCCATCGCTATATATTTACCTGTATGATTCTTGGCCAAATTGCTCCCTCGACGAAGTCGACGTTCTTCAGCGTTATCAAAGGCACCTGAGCGTCTGCGGATCGCTGCTAAACAAGCCGCAGTTGCTGACATGGGCCGCGCAGCAGCGCTCACGACTACGGCGGCGGAAGCCGCCGCCGTTACTATGATTCGACCTTCGGAAGAGTCGGGCGGAGGTGGACTCTCATCGGACGGGAGGCGGTCGCCTTCGTAGCTTCCGCGGGAAGAGTCCTAGGATTTTATAATTTTTAAATTTCCCCCTCTTTTTTAAGTTCTAAAACATAACATGAAAGGCTCACTTCTGTAGAATTTCTGTTCTCCTTCTTGCCGTTACTGTGGCCGTTGAGCGTCGACAGCTGCGTTAGTTTGGACTTTAGCAGTTCTAGCTGCGTCTCACATTTTTGGTTCTGGGTTCGCAAATGCTGGTTCTGTACTTCGAGCTGCAAGAAGGAAGAGGCGGTAAATCATCATAAATCAATACTGTCGAAATGTCGGATACAAAAATTCCAAATGACAAATATTTCCGTTTTGCTCCCTTACATCACGCAATTTGTTGCTGACCCAGTCTTTGATTCTCGCAGCTTTTTCCTCGACTTGTCGCGATTCTTGCAGGCGAAGTAGTCTCTGGAAATTCAGGGAAAGAACCGATTAGTTTGGTTGGGGGAGAATCGACTAATTACTCGACATTTTCATTAGTTTCTTCTTTTCTAAAAGCTCCTTTCCATTCCCAGCTTTAGAAGCTTTGGAAGAATCAGAGCAATTTCCTACCAGTCTTCTCGTATTGTATCCTCATTTAGTACTTTTCGCCTTGAAACAACAAATTACTCACAAAGAACCTCCTTAATGATCCCTCTAATCTGTCTGTCTCTTCCAAGTCTCTGCATTTCATCGGATTTGTCTTCTTGTATATACTTGATTGCGTATATACCCAAAAAGCTATGGGAAAGCTTAGCAAAATAAGCTTTCTTCTTCCTCATCCCCGACCCTATTTTCTACTTTGGAGAATAACAACAAACATTTTCTCCGTTCGCGCCATTTCCGCCCAATGATAACAATTAAGCTTCCTCCTTCCATCTACGAACAACGATGCAATGTCTTTTTGCCAAAAGCGTTTCTGTTTCGAAACCGCAGAGCAGTTTCAAATTGCTATTGGTGGGGCGGGTAGAAGCGGAGCGTTGCTATATTCCTTCGAAATCGCTTTTCATACGATCCATTAGCCAGAACCTCATAGAAGCTCCTCCACCTGCTTCAGGCTCCAAAGTTGAAGCTGCTTTTTCTCGATGGAAGCGCTTCTCTCTCTGACTGACGCTTATCCATAATGCAAACGCTGCTGTCAATTCTTCGCCTTTGCAGGCACCAGGAAGGACCTCTTCTGAACTGACGCTTCTTTTTGCCTCATTTCTTTTATGTTTCTTCAGGGAACGGTTGACAATTGATCTGCAGCTTGCTGCTTCTTGCTTGCTGGTTCCGTCGGGCTGTTAGCGAAATAACTTTTTCTTGGAGCCTTATATTATTCGACGCGGGAAGTGTTGGTGGAGAAATTGTGTTTTTCCAGTAGAAATATTTATATGGCGGGAATGGAATTACGTCCGTCAGCTGACATGTCCAAATTGTAAAAAACAAGAATGTCTTTCCACATATCGTTACTTTTGTTATTGTCTCGTGACCCCAACGGCCAGCGGAAGGTCTGCGGCTTCTCCAGCTGGTCTCTCGCGGGACTCTTTGGAATGGGCTGCACATGCCTTGAAGATCTTGAAACCGCAGATGGAATTTCATTTAGGTTTTGAAACTGCCCCTTGTGAACGCCCAAGTGGCCCGAGTCTTCATCACCTTTCGGACTTTGTTTAATTTCGAAATGCATTTTAGGCAGTTTGGGCACGTACTCGTTTTGTGGCCACCATATGAAGAGAGTTGGCTAAAATTCGCAATAAGTTGGAAGTTGGCCGAGCTTGAATCGCGCTGCTGCTCTTGGCTTGGAACTACTGGAGAAACTGAATTTTAGACGGACTGAGGAGGGCTTGATATTGTTGAATTATAAAATTTCAGTTAGTAGGCTGAATTTCTGCGATTCAAGTTCTCAAGTCAGTGACGACCGAAACCTGAAGTGGTTTTGAGGAAATCTAAGCTGCACTGACGAAACTTTTCTCCTAAAATTCCTTTTCCTTGGCTGACTTTCAGACTTGTAGTTTTGAGAATAACGGGAATTACAACGGATATAAAATTCTGTCTTGGTGGCCAATCACTCCTTTATCAATTTACTCTTTTCTTATGGTCTTGGTCCTGCTGGTTTGCTTGTTTCTCGCTGGAAACTTTCTGAATTGTTTGGAATAGTCGGATACTTTTTTAGTTAGTTTTTCCACGTTCTTACAATTTTTCAAATTTCATATAATAACAAAATAGCAAGAGTAGGAGCTACTGAAACGAAACAATAATAACACAAACCTACAACTTGTTTCTCTTATATTTTTGCCCTGTTTCCAGTGTCATTTTCAAATCAATTTTGTACGGGAAATTTGTTGTTTCGGACGTTCTTATGAGAATACAAGAGTGAGAAAAAGTTTTTGATTTTTTTCCCAAGTTATAGTTATATAAACGTACCTGTTCTTCAACTTGACATTCGAGCCTGGAAATGACTCTTTCTTTTTCCCGTACAGCGTTTTCGAGTGTGCACAACTTTTCCTCTTCTCCCATAGTCCAAGACGAGCCCGCATTTGAAGTTGACAACTGCTGCTCCATCACTCGAACCTAGAAGCAAAAAAGTAAGGGGATTTTTCAGAGGAGTTCAATTTTAAATTTGGCGCGCTTGGCTCTATCAGCGTCTCAGCGCGCCGCGCCAAGAGGTTTGAATTTCCCGCCATGAGATCTTTAGCGATCATGACTTTCACTTATTCTTCATCTCCTCCTGAATGCTTGAATTTATCAGCGCGCGAGCGTCAAGGACGCTTTTGACTGACGCTTCAAATGACTCATTTTCATTCAGCGTCCGTACGCAAGACACATTCAAAAAGCGACACTTCTAACGCTTTAGTTCAGCGTTTTAGCATTCCAAGGCTCTAGGAAATTTCCATGTTTTAATGTCTCCATGTTGAGACTACGACTCCGACTGACTCTGTGTTTGTGTTCTGTTGGCTTTCACCATAGTTTCGCTACTTTCACTTTGCCTGGCTGAATGCACTCGTCTTCTTCTTCTTGTTCCCCGCGCTTTTGAATGTGGACGCTTTTGGGGATGATGAATCGGTTGCACGTTTTGCATCAACTTGAACTTGGCTTTGAGTGTCGTGTTTTGCTCGTTATCTGGTCGTGCCTTTACAAAGTGGTTCTCGCTTTTACACGCTTTTGTAACACGCTTTCTTGCCACTTGGCTGCCGATGTTGAATAGTTGAATAGCGCGCGCCTCTTTTGCTCCTTCCAAACCCATCAGCTAAAGTAACGCCTTTGAAAATACCGTACACGACAGGTGCATTAATCACTAGGGAAAATATTATTGAAATTCCATCTCCTATTCAACCCAGCTCTGAGCGAATGATAATTCGAAACGCTGAGCTGCTGCCGCTGCCACCAAAAGCTTGCGTTTCTGTGTCCTGTTCCTCTTGTTTAAATATTCTAAAAGTGACACATCCAAACGTAAAAGAAACTTTTGCGCTGCTCTGTATTCTGGGGGATTCGAAATGTCCTCTTCATGTTCTATACAGCTTGAGGAGACCAAGAAAGAAGACTCAAAGCTATACGCCTCTGAGTCGTTACAACTGGAAACTTTTCAGCCCCTGTGGAATTAGTCGCACATTTGAAACTCGCGCCGCGGGCGTGCCCCACACACTTAATTTGACTCTCACAGTCAAGTCAGTTTCTTCTTCAAAGTTGCGACTTACTCCAGCTACACATGGGCTTATCCGACACGTCCCTCTTAATTCAGTCAAGCCGAGGCTAATAATAAAGAAGTACAACTTTTTAAAGAAGGTGGGGTGGGGGGGGGCAAGTAGACAAAGTTCGTGAGTTGGGTGCCAAGGGGGAATCGCGCGCGCTACAAAAGTTGTTTATAAACTTGCAACTTGCGAGCACACCTTGGGGTCAAGTGTCAAAATTGGTTCTAGATATCCTTGGTAGACGTGTTTTTTTTTAAATTTGACCATATGTCAGGGAGTCGACGGTGTGTGTTTCCTTGGCTTTTAGGACTTTTTGGCGCGAGATCCAAATCAAGTCAAAAGGTTGGAAGTGTATAGCTTTGGTTTCCTGCTTTTCGCCATGCTGCCTTTTTCAATTACGCTCCTGTTTTGGCCTTTCATCCCTTCAAAATCCAGGCTTTAGCCGGATTAATCCATTCGCTTCTCAGCCAGCAACACAGATTCCTCCAATGCGTCAAGAAATCCTATGCTATAGCCGTCGTCGTCCTCTGACTCTGACGGCAACATTAAATTACTTTCCTGCTCATTTCGTCCAGTTCTCTCTCAACTTTTTCTTTTTTCTCCAGGCTCACTCCAGCCAGAGTTCCCGAAAAGAATCCAATGAAACTTGGAATTTTGCTCAATGGTCTTTTATCACTTTCACAGTCGACTGGACCAATAATCCAGTCGCCACATTGACAGCCCGCACACACATGTCAACGTGTCAAATAAAAGTCGAGGTATGGAAGTAATAACTCATTCATCCACCTCCCTCTCCGCGCGAATTTTCAAACTCCCGCCAAAATATACTCGATGGGCCCACTACTCCAAGGCTACATCCATACTTTACTTACGCGCTACTGGAGGATCCACTGCACCACCGCTTTAGAAGCCCCACGTGTGTGTTTGAGGTCTGCGGTTAAACATTAATCGAGGTCACGTGTACACACGGCTTTCTCCCATGTACAACTTTCACTCCATTAATCCTCATGTATATTCCGTGCTTGTGGACACTAATCGAAGGCGAAGGTAGGCCAATGTAATGCGTATTCCCAGGCAGGTGAAACCAAGACAAACATTGGCCACGTGTGTCCTGTATATATTTGACACTGCGGCATCCAAAGTTTCGTCTTCTTCTTTGAAGAAAGCAAAGAAGACGTTCGGTAACCCAACTTTGTCAACTTTGTCGACTTGGTCCGCGATCAGCCTCAGCAGACTTGTTTCCGGCAGGAATCCAACAGAAACCTGGCAGGATGTAATATACTTTTTCCGGAACTTGCTTTACTTGCGTTAGTTGGCGGGAGAGACATTTTTGGAGGAAAAGAAACTTGGACCGACGTCACAGAGTGGAGTTTATTGAAACTGACATTCGAGATTCGTTATACATTAATTCGTTTCTTCTTCCCGTTTCTCTGGTTTGTCTGCAGAGAAAGTGCTTTTTCTAGATATCCTTGGGCTCTCGCTAATGTAAATAGGCGGCTGGGTAAATATTTTTCTTATTCTTCTTCTCCTACTTGGGCTTTTAAATTCGCAATAGTTTATATATTGTTTTAAATATGGGATTTTACAACTGGAGCCGAGGTTTAAATTATACGTGACCTGTGACCTTTCCCAGGAGCGCCAAAAGGCCTGGGTTCAAATTCAGAAAAAAAGCTACAGGAAAAAACCTCGCTCCTTTTCAATAACTCGATTAGCGACTACGACCAAATATAGAAGCCAATTTCAAACGCTTTAGCGCTTTAGCATTCTGCTAGTCGTATATACTGTCGTACAAGCGTAAATGGCGATTAAGCATGCACCAGTAGCGTTTACGACACCATTACGCAATTACCAGGCTCTTGTACTTTGCTCCTATCAAAATCAGCCTGGAGTCTCTGGACTCTGGACTGACTCGAGGCTTCTGGACTAGAACAAAGACTGGAGAAAAAGCAAGCTCCAAGAAAGTTGCCTTGAGTAATGATAAAGTAATTTGTTTTTGTTTCCTCTCACAAACTTTGGCGACTTTGTCTACTTTGTCTCGACTTTGTAGTTCATAGTAAAGCTCTAATTTCTTGCGACTCTCGCCCTGTAACCTATGTGACTTGTCCTGGACTCCAGAAACTCACATAGGGCAAGCAAACTTTTCACAGACTTTTTAAAAGAAAAACAACGAGTCCAAAGTCCGTAAACGTCAGATCCGGGCTCCAAAATCTAACCGGAGCCTGTTGAGGTACCGCTGACTGAAGTACTTTTGGCCAAAGCTCGCCAAAAGTACAGTTCCGCTCTAGTAACCTTCTACCAGCAGAAGAGTAAGAGAATTTAACACTCGGCTGCCTTGTAACTTGGTAAAAAGTAACCAAGTTGGCCTACTCAACTTTTAGTAAAGTTGCATGGAAAGTACTGGAACTCGAAGTACTTGATGACTCGAGGTACCAGATGTTCCAGCAGTAGCAGTTAATGAGTATGTACACAGAGAGCTTTTGCTGGAACTTGAGCTGTGAAACTACTGAAATGGTCGCTGAATTATTCCAATTTTGGTCAATATAATTCAGTCAGTCGTGTGTGTGGTAGTGTGTGGTACTCATAACGAGCCAAGTTGTAAAATTATGATTATGCGAATAATAGTAACACATGGCCATGTATATATTTCTTGCTTGCTGAAAGCCAGCTTATGGAAAAGGTTGTGGGAGCTGGCGACTGCAAAAAGGAATTAAATCCAACCGAATATTGCTCAATGACCAAAACCGAAAGTGAAAATGTTGGATAAAGGCGTTTCTCATTATAACACATGGAATGTAAAGCGTTTATAAATATGCACGTTAACGCCATTAATGAGGAAGAGGCACAAAAACATGTAGGCAGTTGGGCGTATTAAGTTATTGAAATTGAAGCGGGAACTGGTGCGAGATTCAAAATCATTCTTGAAATTTTGTTGCATCTTAATGCCGTTTCTTTAGAGTTTTGGTGATGCGGGGACCTTTCATGAGTTCTTGAGGATTTCTTGAAAATTTTAAATTATTAGCAAAAAAATCACGAGTTTTTTTTTAAAATGGCTTAAATTTAACTATCACCTCTGCCAAATTTCAAAATCAAATGTTAGTTGAAGCTGTTGGTTCGTTCAAAATCCTTCTGCTTTTATCGTGCTATCCGTGAAAAAAATGTCTGTGACTCGGAAATAATACACGAGCTAAATGGACCATTTCACCTAAGCTCCTTGTCCAATAATTTTATCCGGGCAACCAAATACATACACTATGTATATATACATAGAAATCCGTGACTTTGAAAACAACACAAGACAACAAGAAAGCAAATAACAACATCTCATCCTTAAACTTTCACTTGACTTGATGTTTCCACGTTTCTCTCTTGGCAATATTTGCTTCTCCTTTTTGTTTGTTGTTGTTTTTGACTCTTATTCTCTCCTTCTTGCTTTCTCTCCAACATTACTTTTTTGAACCCTCTCATCTTTTACCGCTTGTCTTGTAAAAACATACAATAAAAAGCCTTTACTGCCTAAATAAATAACAAGAGCAACAAATTCTCGTTTCACTATCTTTCTCCCACCCACCTAAACCCCCACCCCTCGCGTCTCATCCCCGTAAATACACAAAATGAAGCCACTTTACCCCCCTCCCCCTCTACCCCCTTCCTTATGGGGGCAAAGTCATATTCCTTATGTGCTCGGAAGCGCCATAAAATTCAGCATTTTGCCATTCCACATATTCCCTATCGAGTCTTTTGCACTTGGTAATATTCCCCCTTTTCGCCATTAAAGTGGCGAAAATTCGCAATTTCTCTCCTATTACCTCCTCCTACTGTGTCTTTGATACGTTGCGAGAAATTTAGGCTACAATTTCAGAGAGAGAGTATACTTTATTGCCAAAATTTAATCGGTCATCAACAAAGTGTGATGGTTTTGAGCGCAAATTTTATTAAATGTAATCCTCGAAAGAGCATCAAGAAGAGAAGCTTGTAGTAGTAATGGGGCAAGTTTGGTTGGTGGTTTATCAAGTTGGCGGCGTAGACCACTTGTGGAAAAGCCATTAGAAGGAGACCTCAACTAGACTGGAGCGCTTTATGGTCGAAACTAATATGTTTGGTCGACTTGGGGGCGGGTTTCATCTCTGGTTCCTTTGATGGCTCTTGCGAACTTGTTCTTGTGAGCCCAATGGACCGCAGACCGCGCCGCCAATGATCAACTTTACAAAGTTTCGGGGCAAAAGTTGGATGAGATGCAGGTAAGTGGCCATTTGGAGGTAATAAAACAAGTTGCAAGAAACAACACAAGTTTAACTAAACCTACACACACACACAAGAACCAAAGGTTCAAGTTTTGCGTGGGCCATTAGATGATTTTGAATTAGCTTTGTTAAAATTTCAACAGGGACCATCGTCGTGAGATTCCTTGGGGTGGAATTTTGAATAGAATTCTAGACGCGCTTTTGCGTATCTATAAATGCAAGGTTCGCTGTAGCTAGCTAAGAAACC
Organism: Sphaeridia pumilis; assembly: GCA_034698345.1. Taxonomy (NCBI): domain Eukaryota; kingdom Metazoa; phylum Arthropoda; class Collembola; order Symphypleona; family Sminthurididae; genus Sphaeridia; species Sphaeridia pumilis. The sequence continues at coordinate 9,729 of JAQGBJ010001959.1, forward strand.
ACTATACGGTTATATGACAGGCTGGTGCATACTTCGCCTCAGTCAGTTCACAGTTCAGTCAGCATTGTGCTAAGGAAGAAGGTATCAACTTTGTTTCTTCAATCTTGTATAAGTTCCGGCCCATTACGTTTACTTGATCTTGCTAAAAGCAATTTGCTTCATGGGCCATGCAGTAAGCATGAGGAAGAGACCAGAGGAGAGAAGAGAGACTTGAGGAACTTATTGTTTTACCGGGTAACGTAATACCCGGGTTTTTTGGTAACCGGACGAAGTTCAAGAACTTAGTGAAGAAGAGTGGAGGGGGGAACTACATAGAGTGTGCTATTTACTTGTCTTTCTCTTCTTCAATTAGCGACAAGGACTATAATTTGCCGTTTATGCCGTATGCAGGTCTACAGGTATGGTATAAGTATACTTAATTGGATGTAAATAGCGAAAGGTGAAATGCCCGGGTAATTGACTAGGACACTGTCGTACAGCTAGAGAAAGCATAGGCATATTCTGTAGGCTTCTGCAGGCTCACAGCACAGTTACTAGGAAGGTTTCGGAGGTCGGTAACGAACTTGAGGTTCTAAAAAGTGGATTTTGGAATATTACAGAATTTTGCAAGATCAAAGTGCCGTTTGAAATAAATATTATTCTTCGGCATTTAATGTCAAGTTTCAGATTTAACCATGTACTTTTAAACTTTACAAAAACTGGAAACTTATTCGGTCCGTTCCTGGAACTATAGCGATAGCATCGATCATTACAACGGACGGCTTGCACTCAAACCAGGTTTCGATTTGTGTCTTATTATTAGCCTGTGCTATCATCTGTTACCGGGTAAATACACACAAGTGGCACGAGCTTGTTCTATACCCCTTGGTGGAGATGTCGCACCCCCCTTTGCCCCCTAACCCCCATTCCTACCCCCTCCCCCCACCCAAAGGGGGAAAAATATTGCTTCGAAGCAATCTTCTCTCCCCAACCCCCATGCGGATCATGTCTTCACCCCCAAACATTAACCACTGTTGATCTCCTCCTCTGCCTCTGCCACTCCATTTCTTCTCCCCCCTTCCTTGTTGCTCCCTCTCGTAATACCCGCGTGGCTGGCATTTGTTCTGCATTTAATAATACACGATGACTTGGGGTCCATGTGTATAACTCACTTTTTGTCTCTTCTTTCTCCCTCTGTCTTGTTGTGTGTGTTGATTCACTTGGTTCTTATACGGCTTTGGCCACATTAGTGAGTCGATAATAAAAAGACTTGTCGCCCGGCTGTCTGGGTCCCGGCCGGCGGCTGTCCCGTTTCATCAAGCAAAAGCCAAGTCTGTATTCTCTTTATAACCCATAGCCTTTCTGCATGTGCTAGATTCGAAAAGGGGCTTGTTGCTGGAGTCCCAAGTGTAATCATTTTATATCATTTGATCCGATTCTCTCTCTCCCTCAGCTCTGATGCAAGTCCATACGCACAGCTGTTTGATCAAAACTTTGAGCCAAGTCACAACTTTTACTTGTCAGCTCACAATCGCCTTAAGCTTCAGAATAGCTTATAGAGATTTTAAATTTATGCTGAACAAATACTTGGCAAAATCTAGTTTTGCTGATGATGATGATGAGGAGGAGGAGAAGGAGAGTGTTTGGCATTCTTGGAATAATTGCTTTGGCTGTAAGCGACTTTAGACCAAGTTCCAATTTGAAACTTGCTGATATATTTTAAGCTTACTTGGAGGAGCTATATATTCATCTCTCCAGAATCTTTGTCATTGACGACGTTCCAGGAAATGCAAGCCCGAAAGTGTTTTTGAAATAGCAGGGTAAAAATAGGAGTTGGGAAAGAATCTCATCGTGTATAACATCAGCAGTTTTTGTAAGCCTTTGGTTACGTTGGAAGAAAAGAAGTTGAGTTGGGCACTTGACGGAATTCGACTGAGCACAAGCAATAGAAGAAGCTGGCAGTTTTGTGGCTTGGGTTTTTTTTCTCATGTTCATTTTACTGTCGTTTACTTCTTCTTACTTCCTGTTTCGCCGTTGGCGTCACTGTATCAATATTTTTTAGAATGAAATTGAAGATACTTGCTCCCTGGCTCACTTTACGAAGTATTCAAGTCGATACATTTACCCCTTTTTTCCGGGCATTCGGAAGAACAGGACGCAGGGAAGGGATGTTTTGGAAGCGTAACCAGCAAAACGATGGGTGTTGTTTCAGTATCATATTATTGCAACTGAGTGGTAAAAGTGCAACGCCAGTTCTTGATACAGCAGTGTTCGCGGAATGACTGTCAACTTAGGCCCTATAACCAATCTTCGATTATGCAGAGAAAATAAGAATTTTGTTTTTGAACGGCACTAAATTCTGGCATATTTTTATGAATTTCTTGTGCTTACCATGTACCGATGTTTAGCATTCTCTTCTCTTCAAGTGGGCAAAAAACTCCCCCCTACCTCACCCTCTGACCTCAGCAGCGTTCAACGCGTATATCTCTACCAGGGGCAGCGCTTTTTCAACGCTTCCACTTTCTAATATACTTCTTCTACCCGCGCTCCCTTCAACTTCCGGTCCCCAGCGGCCTCCGAAACCTCTTTGCCCGCTTCTTTTTTAGTGGCTTTGACTTTCTTACTTTGTACTCGTTTCAGCGATGTTGGGACTTTGGAACAGTCTTTACTCTTCTTCTTCTCCAGAATATTTTCTATAGAAACCCACAAACAAAATTATGCCCTGCCCACTGTTCTGTACTCTTTTCTCTCAGAGTTGGAAATCTACAAATGTTAATGTTGCAATTTAGTAAGATGGTGAATATTATTTATAGTTGATTGAGCTCCTTCCTGCAAGTACCAAACTTGAACAAAGAATAAACTCACTCAGGTCTATTAGCACGCACAAATTATTTTTGGAACCCTAGCCAAAGTTGACCTCCAGAGTCATAGAGCTCCTGGGTAAAAATCTATGACTGGAGAATTTACTACCAGCGCTAGCTCCCTCAAACATTCTTTCCACGAGCCTAGAAATTGTGGAAATATTCACTTGGCAATTATTCTGAAATCATCCCTTTGTTTATTGTTTTTCGCACTCGCTTTCTTCCTCATTGCCTCCGTTTTGATAGTTATTTTACAAGCTAAAGCCGAAGCTGAGGAGGACAGAACAGCAGGCGACTGGCCTTAATTTGAGTTTGAAAATGGCAAAAAACTTGTTTCCGCCAACACCAACTGTGTCGCTGACAGCGTGCGCGTCATAATGTTTACGTAAATTACGTGAATTTTGGGCATGACAAAATACAAAAGTTGCTACTTCTCTACTACTGTTGTAAGAAAGAGAAATGTTTTTCTACAAAATATACAAACGACTTGTTTTTCTTGCTCCACTTTACACAGAAATGATTTCCGCCCCTTTACACATAACATGTGGACGGCTCCCACCCACCTACAACAAACATGGCTAGAGAAGCCAGAAGCAGCGCTCCTATATGCTCCTACTACTCCCACTAAAATTCGTTATGAATTATTACTCTGGTCCGGGATTTACTAGACTTTCGGAGCAATAAATTATCAAGTCCAGTCAGTACCTGGCTGATTGCATAAAATTATTGAGCACATCTTTCTCACACTTTTCTCTCTCTCTCTCCCGCCACGATCTGATAGCAGAGCCAATTTTGCTTTTTGCTTGGGCTTTCATACACATATTTTAGAGAACGATAACGGAACGTCTTTTACTCCTTCTTCTTCTTCTTTCTTCCAATTCAACAGAGCTTTATACGTACATAAATACACGTAAGATTGAAGTAATGCCTTCGCCGCGCTCCCCCACGTACCTATCGAATTGTTAAAGACTTTTATCTTCTCCTACTCCTACTCTCTCTCTCTTGCAGCTTCCAAGGATTTCTCCAAGCAAAACAATTTTAAATTTGGCGCCATACTTGTGCTCCATACATATTCGGACCACTCAAAACTCGCTACGCGCTTGATAGCATTTCTGTGGTCACGTCGTACATACATGTGCTTTTGAGCTGGCCATTGCTTGTTCATCATGGAGGAACGTATGAATTTTATTACAGCTTTCTTTTGTGGAAAGTTGGAGGCATGACATGAGGTTGTTTGTGAATATATGTACTGGAGAAAGCGCAATCTTGCAGGGCAGGTAGGTACGCGCAAAACCGCATGCACCAAAATTGATTTAGTGGGAACCCAATTTATAATTGTGCATACACAGACCAGTTCAGCACACCAGTTTGAGTAAGAAAAAGAGAAAATTGCTTGAAATTATTGGCAAGCCTCAAAAAGGCTTCATTTCGCAAATGTGACACTTTTTTAACTTTGATTTCGGAATATAACAAAGAATGTTTTTCTGAACGGCACCAAACTGTAACATAATTAATTTAAACTTTTTCAAAATCCATAAGAAAAACCGGCAAGTTACCTTGACTTGAGAAAGAAGTGCTGGACACGTCTCCGTGTACTTCTTCTCCCTTCGCCCTTGTTTTTACATTGTTTCTGCATGATTATTACACCACATTATTATTGCTAAGACGGCGAAAACACTTTTGCCATTTTCTCATATTACGTAACACAAACACTGGCTGCTGGAGGCAAGACAAACGGGAAACCACTATTCGTTTTTTTGGTAAAAGATAATCTTTTTTCTCCTGCTCCTTGTTGAGTAAAGCAAAAAACGTAGGGAACGTAAACAAAGAGAGTGAAACCAAAACAAATATTTCGCAATGCGTCCATCCACTTTGAGCACAAGCACAGCGGAGCTTATTAACCACTCGGATTACGAAACATGTTTAAGTGCTCTTTCACCATGGGCAAATGGGCCTTTCACTCTCTCGTCGATGATAACCAAAGACTCTTATGACTGGTACTCTGATTATATAAAAAGGAGCGGGAAATTGGTATCAAGGCCGTCGTTATTTCAAAATCGTTTTTGATTTGACTTGTTGAAATCACTGCTGTTGAAGCGGCAACCAGGGAATTTGTTTACGAAATCGGAGGATCCAGTTCCATCATCATTATCTTTGATGATTCAACTCGATAACTTTTGATTTTGAAGAGCGATAGTCATTAGCACGTTTCGGTAGTTTCGACGTCAACCCATAATAATTGACCACAGCTTCGCTATTCCTCCTGGCCCTGGCTGATGAACTAACGTAGAAGAATTTGGAAACAAACTTGAAACTTGGTTTCGTTCTACAACTCGGAGACGTATCAGGCAGCAGGCGGTGCTTGACGTTGTTGTTATCCCCTGCCTTCACACACACGAACTGACTTGACTAGTCGAATCCCCTCTTTCTCCCACCACCATCACATGGCAACTTTCCGGCAGTCTTCCCAGTCCATCCATTTAATCCCATGTATTTTCCCATGCTTTTTACACCGAAAACTCAGAGAGAGAAAGAGCAGGGTTTCCCCGTAACAACAAGGAACCGAAATTTCTCTCCATGCAGTCCATGGGTTTCCCCGCTGCTCTCGCTCGTTTCTCCAGCTTTGAGCTGTGCAAACTGTTCCTATGCTGGAACTGCAGCAACTCCTCACTTACTCCCTCTCCTCCTCCTCCTCCTCCTCAGCACATTTAAGAACGTTGCATGTACTCCGGGCATCACGATACCCGGTTTGCTCCCGTGTGTTTGTTACATTGCATGTATATGCATGTATGTGTGTGTGCCTCTTCCAAGCTTCCATCAAGAACCATTCAACATAGTCCATGCGGGTTTCATGTTACCCGGGTCTTTTATGTATGTGGCAGAGGGTTGGGAACGTGCTTGCTTTGGACGAGAGGGAGCTTGTTTTTGTGCATGAGCGTCTTGTTTTGTATGTATGTAGATGTTTGGAGTTGAGGAATAAGCAACTGAATACTGACTGACGCTGAAGACAGATGAAAAACAGCAAGCAAGTGCATAGTAATAAGAGCAGCAGGAGCCTGGTGGATTCAAGCGGGGAGGGGGAGGGGAGGACATTGCTTTTCATGGGTATTTTGGGAGAAGCGGGAACAAGGAAGAAGCAAGTCAAGTCTCGTGGACTTTTGGTTTGCAGGCCAACAACATGTGGATACAGCACAGCAAGGTATCAGTGTAATAAGGCTACAGCTTGGATTTCAAAAATTCAAGTGGCGGGAAAATAAAAACTATATTAATCCAACAGGGTCAGTTTAGGGGGATTGATTTTGACTGAGAAAGTATATAAATTGGCTCCATATTATCACTTGCAAAAATAATTTGCGGTTTCTATGATATTATGCCTTACTTCAGTGCCGTTTAAAATTAAACACAAAAGTTGCTCCATATTAAATAGATTAGTGGTTTTTCAGCGTTGTAATACGAATTGTATTATATCACTTTTGTGCAACACCGACAAATTTTCTCTTCTGAGTTTTCTATATTAATGATTTTTCAGTGTGTTGGCAAAAACAATTTCAAGAAAATAACGATTCCCCCCAGCTTCCCCCCTATGTATACATTTTTTTGCACACTGCAGGTGGCGCTCTTATAAAAAATTCATGGGATATTACTCAACTGAATAATACGCTCAAACATTGTATATATTTTATAATAGCAATTGCAAAACATGTGTTGTTATTGTCGTGGATATTTTTCGCCAAAACGAAAATACATGTATATACATTCTTGCTCTTTCTGCTTATGCCCACCCCACACTCAGACACAATCATGCATATAACGTTTGTCGTCTCCAGAATATTTTCCCTATTGGATACACGCATATTTGGAAACCTAGAAGAAAAACAAAAAAAAGCTTGAGCCTTTGAAGAATTGGCAATGTGATGCAGCAGCAACGGTGTGTATACATTTATGCATAGAATCTACAAACATTTTACTTTGATGCTCTTAAAAAAACTTGTTAAGAAAAGAAAAAAACGCGTGCATAAACTAAAAGTAAATTTGCAACATTGCAGCAGCATGTCTTCCTTTTCACCAAAGGTTTTCAAATTGGAGCGCGAAATACAAATTCAAAAATACTTTCTCCACCAGCAGCAGCAACATTCATCATTCTTGACAATTCCAATATCCCATCCGTTTTGTAACTCTCATTGACATTTGTACTCAAGTCAGTCGCTGACTGACTGATATATAGTTCAAGGTTATTCAATCCCCCCTCCCCTCCCTCCAATTTACACCCTCAAGTTCAGGGCCAGTCTCAGCCATAGGAGACAAACATCAAAGTAAAAAAGTAAACATTGCATTTTGTCCTTCTTCCTGCCCGGATGAGGACACACAAAATATGTTGTTCACTTCTTGGAACTTGGAAGAGAGAGTAAACGTCATGTTCACCGGCGTGCCCGCTGAATTTCAATATGTTTTTCGAAGTCGTGCTCAGACTGTGTCTTTGCTGAGCTCCTGCGGGCGCTGAAGTCCAGGAAGCAGCAGGAGCAGCGTTTCCACCACCTCCGCCGCCATTTGTATTCAAGCATGAACAGCTCACCAAATTACATTGCATTACATTCCCATTCACACAAAAAACATGGCTGTATAATAGATACATTTCGTGTCCGTGTATCAACAAACACCATAAGGATTTCATATTTGCTCACACGCTTGCCCGCCACATATATGCACTCGCGGATGGGCAATTTTTTCCCAGGGAATATTCAGTCAGAAACAGTTGCCAGATTTACAAGAATACATAAAAGTTTATTTGATACTCTGAGTTTTCATAAACTTTGCCCTCCTCCCGCTTTCAACTTTCCCTTGAATGGATATATGAAATGGTTCTAGCGGAACCAAAAGATTCCGAGATTTCAAAAGGAGAAACTGGAGGAAACTGCCTCGTTTAACATTCACACCTTCGTCTCTCGTTTGGGACATGAAGTCTCGAGAGAGCCGCAAGCTTTGGAAGAACCGGTGAAAGAAGTAACGTAGACATTCGGTGGAAGCTGTGTTGAAGTATATATAGCGTATAGCAGCGCTTCCAAGAGTTGGGCTGAGCCCTTAAGCTCGCCACGATGAGCTTCCGCCTGCAAGACTTTTGCATCGGGGAATCTGGCTAGCGGTCCTGGACCGCAGGCGAATTCGCTCGACGAACCGAAGTTACCGAAGAGCAAAATATATAAGAAGAGCCCACAACAGGTAACGTGCTGTGCTGTGCTTCGAGAGAGGCACTTGTAACTTCAAAGAGGCGAGCGCAGTTCAGCGTTGGTAATTCGCTGAAAGCGTGTTGTTTCTTCCCAACTCACAACGAAGGTAGGCGCAAAGTAGAAGAAGAGGTTTCAATTTACCAAGTGGACCTTGTGTTTATACCTGCTCAAGTAGATGGAATGAGGCCATGTTTTGATACTTTGAACGCGGTGAACAAGGATCAAAACCACTTAATTGCTTCCCTTGTTTTCTAATGGGAATTACGTGTAGTAGGAGGGAAAGAGTGAGGATTTGGTAATGGTTAAGTGTTGTAGTTGAAACCCGGCGAGGAATTTTTCCAAGTGTGTACTTCAGAAGACTCGAAACTCGGAGATACAAAGCGCGAAAGTGATTTGCGGAAGCGAATTTAAGGGCCGGGTTGCGAAAATAATTGGCGAATTTCAAGCGCTTGAAAAAGTTCCATAGGGATATATAATTATTTGCGGTTGAAACGAAGGGTTCTTATGAAATTCATTTCGAATTCGCGGAACAAAGGCGCAGGTGTCTCTTCTTTCAGAAGAGCCTCTGGAAAATTCTAAACTATAAGCGACGTAAATTAATCAATTAATTACATGTTAATTAATCCTTACCTTGTCTTCGGCTTCATCCGCCCTCGTCTCGGCCTCCACCACCCGTTGCTCCATGTCCGATAACTGTTACAAAAAAACCAGAGCGAAAATTAGCAAAAGTATTATCTTGACCTCAGAGCTTCCATAATCCTTCAGGAAATAAGCGTTCAATTCGAACGGCATCAAACTCTTGCATATTTTTTATGTTCATTTTTAACTCATCTTATATTAAGAGCTTCGATTTGCTATTATTAATCTTTTTGAGAATCTGGGCTTTGCTGGATCGAAATTATTTTGCTGAATTAATTATAGAAGATCAAAATACCGGTTGACATAGCCCTGTAGTTTTCGAGACAATTTTTGAGTTTTGCAGAAAACCCCTACGCATAATAGAGTTCGCCATTTTTTCTTCCTTTCGTTACCAACCACATCTTTCCTTGTATTCTTGAGAATGGATGATGATGACTCATCCGGGGAATTCCCGGACCAGTCCACACCGTTTCAGCCGGGTAGGTTAGGGTTCGATGCGCGCGGGTTTTCAAAAGCAGCATAGCAACTTCAACTCAAAAGGGGAACAATTCCCACTCAAGTCCTTACAATTTGGCCTTCATCACATCACAGGCTTTTATATCGCTCAAGAAGACCTGCTGCTGCTGCTACTGCGGTTGCTCTCCTGCAGTTGAGGTTATAAAACCGAATCGTTCCAAACCTACGTACGGAATCTACCCACTCGCTATCATAATGGCAGCTTCATCTTCTTCCCTTTCTACTACTCTCTACTTTCCAACAAGGGAAAAGTTGTGAAAGTACGAGCAGAAATGGCAGAGAAACGTACAAGTTATTGCGCCCTAATGTTGTCCTTTTGAGTTATCTTTGTTGGCTTTATGTTTTGTATCGTATCCAAGAAGAGTTGCCAAGTTGTA